>CBVK0100589717.1:9144-27413 GCA_900067695.1 Picea abies | reverse complement strand
CTGTGTGAAGAGACTTACTGTTGAAGCTCTGATACCATGATAAATTGTGAAGCGAGAAATGCAGAGAGAAAGAATAGAGCATAAATAATATTCAGTATATTGAGAATGTAAGGAGAAAGTATAATGAGAAGAGTTAACGAAGAAGTAATGTGCAAAAGGAAAATAGTTGAGCTAAATAGGCTCAAGCAAATCAAGAAAAGAAAGTACAGGTGGCTAGGACAGCTCGCAGTGTACAGTCATCCTGTTGAGGTTACATTATATTTAACAAGAACAACCATAAATAAATATCCTTGTAGCCCCTAAATCTCCCTAAATACTGTTGTAGAACAGACACACCAGCAAACACATACTTCCAGAAAGAGCATGCATAGCTCAGCTAGCTGATTAACTCACTTACTAAGTAGCTGACTTAGCTAGCTAAATAAGCCATAGAAAAGATCATTCTTGTGGGCATGCATTTAAACAGATCAAAAGCCAACTTTGATAGAAATGATTTGACTTTACTATCAAAAGCCTAAGAGCAAAGCCCCTACGGGGAGCTGCATCCACCCAGGTTCATCTCACGTTGTCCATTATGTACTCAATAGAATGAACGTTAAAGATAAGAAAGAAGGGGAGGTTATGGCTCTGCTAACAGGTAGAGGGTGTGCAGAGCATACAAGTGGAGCACTGCATGCACAAGATGCAACATCATCCAAGTGGACATGCAGAGGCTTAACTGCAGTAAGATAGGATTTGCGTGCAGTGAGACGTCGGTAGCTTGGAACCCTGTCAGGAATGTCAACATGGTTTAGAGTTTGGCCAATTATAATTATAATTGCATATTTTTAAATTCATTTAAAAACACTGATAAATATAAAAAATAATTGAAACACACTAGGGATTTAAGTCCCATCAAATGTGCCATTTACCAATTCAAAAAAGATAAAGAATATCCAAAAATTATGAAAAGCTTTTTAAATTTAGTCAATATTCAAATTAATAAAATTAATTCGAAAACTTTGTAAAAACAATGCAAAATGAAATCCTATCCGATTAGGATAGTACCTTGGCAGGTACTGATAATACACGTTATGTAAAAAAGGAAGTTTATAACTGGTACCTATATTAATATAATCTCCGTTTTTTATATTTAAACGAAACTCGGAAGAAAAACCTATATAATCTCAGCATGAAAAAAATAGTGATAAGGAATTTATGAAAATTTGTTCTCGACTTATAAAGATTCCAACTTATTCTCAGAATTGGAAACAATCAGGAAACGTTGGTATAAGTAATTATAAAATTGTTTAAGCAAATGAAATATGACCAGAATGTTGGACCATCAATGTTAAAACGAACTTGACGAGTTAGCACCAGAAGTAACAATGAAATTCGTACATTGGAGTAGACTCAAGAAATATGCATACAAATTCGAAGGAGGTTAAAATAATTTTACATAACCTTAGCATGTCAGAGTCCGAATGTATGCGCCCAGAATCTTAGACGATAATGTAGGTGGAGTCTTCTAGCTTCTGTAGGACTTCTAGGGTTTCCTATTAACCTTGTAAAAAATCCAACAAAACGATTTATCTATATTTCACATGCTATCACAAGGTTTTTGCACTAGGATGTAGGGTAGGATCTAGTAGGAATTCCCCTTCAATAACAAAGAGTCTGCATTTTTTCATGATAAAATAAAAAACGTTTGTTAACAAAATTTTTATATACTTCAGTTGTAGACAAGTCGACCACTTTGTATTTAAAGATTTTGGTTGAGAACAAAAGTATTATGCTTTGTGCATATGGATATATGCATATATTAATATGTAATGCAAGATGAAGATGTAGATAAAGTGTTTAGGTGAACTTGAAAGGTGTAAACAATCATACCTGCGGGTGTGGAGTAAAATCTCCGGAAGTGAAGACTTTTGGCTTTGTTATTACAACATTGCGAGCTCCTAGTCCTATAGTGGAATTACCATGATAATTAGATAGAAGGGTAGATAAATTTTGATAAAATAAAAACAAACACAACCTATAATTGAAGTATTAAAAGCACCAATACAATATATAATGATAAAGTAGAGAATTAATATATATCTATATATATATTTTTTGTTTTGGAAAAGAGGTGATGTTACATGCGTGTTTTGCCTAAGAATTTTTACAATATTTCTTATTTTCCTCCCACATCCCATGACACGGAAGATTAAAAGGGTCACTTTTTATGGAATAACATGTATCTTTATTTATATCCAGAAATACACCAGCAAGCATTTCAGACTTAACCATAAAAACCATTCCTCGTTGAGGGTGCATGGTGACGTGGAAGTTTAATCTTCTCGCGAGCATTGCAAGATAATCCTCATGGGATTTTTATATCATAAGTGTATGTTAACATTCCCAAAATATTCTCGTATCCCGCAACCTGCAAGACATGTAGTGCAATATCCTGGTGGGGTTTTTATTATTGGATTGGTGAATAAACTTGTGAGATTCACCTGCGGCCTGCGACCCACAAGATTAAGTTTTCTTTATTTTTCACAATCTATCATATTGGGTATTGATCCATCCCCTGCAAGTCTATGTTTCCGTAAGTATGAGTCTCCCATGAAGCATTTTCTGCAAACATACCTTTCCATAAACCTTCTTTCTCGCAATTTCATTCTTCCCAAAACATGCTGTCTGTACCTTTCCAACATATGATAGGATTGGAAATTAATGCATTAATGGTTTGACGGTAAGATAATCTAGTGCCAAATATAGAATCGATTTATTAAGCTATAGGTATTTATTTCTCAACACATATAGTTTAATATATACTAACACATTTAATGATGTTACTAATGAGTTAGGCTATTTTGAGATTGTTAGACTAATATATCGGCATACTAAGAGAAAGAAATGTTATATTTTGAACTAAGTTTCTTGTCCATTTCGTATAAGATGTCAAACCCTTACTTCACTCTAAATTTTACAGGTTCCAGAAATTAGAGATGTCGAGAACTCAAGGACATTGAGGAAGATCGTTTCCTCCTATGACCCCAATTCAAATGGATGGGCCAGATAACCTTGTCATATTAGACACCATCCACAACAATGGAACTCAGGGATGCATCACATAGAGTGATATATATAAAATTCTCAGCGATGAATGTTTACAAAAAAATGACCCTGACATCGTTCAGTATACAAAAACATCATTAGGAGCGGTTTATATACCATCATTTCCCGGCCTATAACTAATCCAGAAAATGAGGAAACTCGTTGGTCATCTGCACACATATATACAAAGACCGAAATGATTGTAAATGGAGCAGGGAACCCAATATCCTCATTGACTGCAGACAGTATCCACCGGATGTACCAGCTGCCAGCAGCAGACATTTTTCTCAACAAGCCATTCAAGGATGCCTTTACCCAGAAAAATCCAAAGCCAATAGAAACCATCCAAGAATGGTGGGAATAACATAGGCCCTTCATCACCAAACTCGGAAAGGTATATAATACTCAATATTTCAAGCCATCGTATCAACATTTGATATCCACGATATGCAAACTTTATGGGGAAGAAACCAATACCCACTTCAAGTTTTTATATGTCCACTTTTCTGACAGATGCAATTTTTGCTTCTGTCCTTTTTCTTGAAATGAATTGGAATTGAAACCCTGATTTGATTCCCATTCACGTATATTGTTCATATCTATGGGAAAGTAATTTCAAAGAGTATTTTATGATATTTTTTATTGCTTCATATCCCCATTGTTTTAGATCATTTTTGGCCAATCTCTTGAGAGGTTATCATTAGAAGCCCTTGAAACCCTAAGGGAAATTGGAGACTAGTATATGAAAAGACGTTATACATATATTAAGATTTTTGGTTCTTTCTCTGACCCCCACATGTTTCCTTGGTACGTCCCAGATGAGCTCTTTAGCAGGGAGATAACATATCAAACAATTGAGGAAAGTATTACTACATCTATGAATGCAAGTAATAAAATAATTTGGCCCAGTTTCCCATCATATTAGGGAGGTTTTATTTTCTCAATGTACCACACGCAAAGAAGGAAGGAACCACATTGAAGGATATAATATTATGTACAGGAGTGGAAAAATTCCATGATCCTAGAGGGATGATATTGAACCACAACAAAACCTTGAAGATAGTACACCATTCCTAGCATGAACATAACCAAGAGGAATTTCTTTTCCAGGGGGTTATATTTTTTTTGAAGAAGTACTATCCTGCATACAAGGTATACAAAAAATTGACAGTTTATTGGTTGAAGAAGAGACAATTAGAATCTTGTTCCAAGAGTCAACACTGAAATTACTGGCCAGTACTCAAGAACAATTAGAGGCTAGCAAAATATCTTAGTAATAGAAGGATGAAGAAAGAATCAAGAAAGCTTTAGAACTTAAAGAGAATATGAAGAGATAAGAGAAACGAAGAGAAGTATAAAAGAAAAGAATGTAAGAAGAGGCAAGACTTAAAAAAGATGAAGAACAAAGAAGGGTTGAATGAAAAGAAGAGGATGAGAATGAAAAGAGTAAAGTGGAAGAAGCCAACAACAAGGCTAGTACATAGAAAAGGAAAACAAAACAAGAGAAGCAAAATATAAAAAAGGATAAAACCTACAAAGCTGTTGAGGAGGAAAGAAGAGTGAAAGAAGAAGATAAGAAGAAACAACAGGCTGAGATAAAAAGGAAAGAAAATGAAGAATCTGAGGCAGAAAAATTCGTATTTAGGAAGATATAAGAAGATAAAGGTAAAATCTCTAGTCCCAAATCAGCTAAGGTGATTTCATTGCTTGGTTCTCCCCTACACCTCAATACCCCAATCATTACAATATCACTTGGGTTTTCATACTCCTCTTTGCAATTAATATAATTTGATGATGTTGTAATACCATTAGGAGAATATTACTACAGTAATTGAAACAATGTAATCACCAAGAGGGCCACTAAGAGATAAAGAATAGAAGAAACCCCGAGCCAATAAAAATTGAGATGCTATTTTGAATGGAATTTGACTAAGGTTGTCCGTTTGGAAGAGTAAGAGGAAAAAACATCTACATTAAGTGCATTTTTGGGGGCCAATATTATCACCGTAAATGAGTTAAATACTTTGTTGGAGACCTACAAAGTCAGAGTGGCAACCCCGGAGAAATAGATGTAACAACAAAAGTGTTAGTTGGAAAATGAGTTCAAGGTCCCGATTTTCCAAAAAAATAGCTTCATAAAGATAAAATAGAAAATATTAAGATTTTCCAAAAAAATAGCTTCATAAAGATAAAATAGAAAATATTAAACAAGTACATGCTTAATAAATAGAGGATTTGAAAACAAAAAGGAAAGAATAAACTAGTATCTTTAAACAACATAAGCACAAACTCTCAGAACTAGAAGATGGAACAAGGATACTGGAAGCACAACTGAAAAAGAGCAACGGGGAAAATAATGTTCTCAAGGTTTTAAAAGAAGAAGTTATATAGGTAGATGAATAGTTGAGGGAATCCCATAAAAACTTGTTCATTGAGTTGAATGACATCTAGGATTACCAAGAAGATGTTGTCAGATTATATCATCAATTGGAAGAGCTCAAAGGCCAGTATGGTGACACAGGACATGAATTTGATAGAATAATGTACTGGTAACATTTACACGAAGAGACTCCTGCAAATATTTTAGCGGTTAATAGAAAATAGTAGGGGAAGACTCGGATTTTGATAAACGAGTGGAATTTTTTTCACCGGAAACCATAAGCAACACCAATAGAGCTTGTTCAAGGATGTGGAACTCTGTTGATGAGCTGCTAGAACTTTTTAAAATGCCACTCATGGAGGAACCGGCTCAGGAAGGACCTAGGAAATTAAGGCTGGTAGAGGTGGAGATGAATAGAGATAACAGAAAATAAGAAATTGAACAGCTCATTGAATTCAAAAAACAAGTCTTAAGACAATACTTAATCCAACCTATCAAATGTGCTTCCATGGAAGACTAATTTGTAAAGAGAGTTCAAAGGGATTTGAAAAGAGAAGTCATTGACTAAGTGTATGATGGAAAGATATATCTAGAGAAAATACAGAAAATGAAGCTAGACAAATTAGGATAAATAACCAAATCATATATGTAGAAGAATTAGTTTAAAAAAGACTTCGTAATTTTGTATTTTATATATTGTTTCTACAAAATATCATTCAAATTGTATAGGGGAGAAATAACCAAATCATATGACTCCTCGATCACTTATGTAGAAGAATTAGCTTTAAACAAGATTCAATAATTCTGTATTTTATATTGTTTCTACAAAATATCATTCAGATTGTATAAAGGAGAGTAGTATTAGAAATGATATGTAACTATCATTATTACAAATTTAAATAGACTCTCTTATCCCATATAAAAGAGACGCTTAGGAGAAATAAGGACTTTTTCCCATTGTAGCATTAAATGGTACTATTATCTCTCATTAATGAGAATATTCCACACATGCATCTCTTTCATAAGTTTTTTGAATGATATTTTATATGAATTGTTTATGTTTTTATGAATGATATTTTATATTAACTGTTTATGTTTATTTTATATGAACTGTTTATGTTACATGTATGGTCTATAACTATTTATAGTTGTTACTTGTTGTATTATTATTTAATTTTGTTATTTTTTATATGAACTATTTATGTAGTTAGTAACATAATATTTCAATGTATCTATTTTTTTTAGAAAGGGTCCTCATTCGGATAGGTTAGACATACATTCTATCTTACCTATTTAACATAGAACTTGGATCTATCAACAGAATTAGTATTAGAAGGAGGACCACAAAAATGAATTGCTAGTAATGACTTGTGAAAACCTACTCATTCCAATCTAAAGAGAAAACTTTATTGTTGAAGTGAATCTCATATTCCAAACCCTGAGTAGACACTTGATCCCCAACCAATTCTAATACCTACCGTTGCTCAAGTTTCAGAAAAACATAACACATACGAACCTAATCATACAACCCTAAGTTTTCCCAATCTAACCCCTACTCAAATCAACCATTCACTGCAACAATACTATGTCCTTACTCATGCTGAAAAAACAAATCTCGGACTCGAACCGGTTGAATACCCCATACACAAGAGACAAAGATAATCATTTCCTAAAGAACCCAACGTCATAAGATCACTAATTGGATTTGGTATACCAACCATCATGTCTCCTAATTATCAACTTAGTAATGTTTTTAGAGGAGTAATTGGCCCTTCAAAGCTTAAATTTGAAGATTAATTATCTCTCGGTGCTAGTCGTCCACCGAGTCCTTCTTATTCTCCCCTGACTTCTCTAAAGATTCCTCTGAAGGAAAATCACAAGAGGAAGAACCTTCAGGGGTCCTAGAGATATCACTGGAGTACACTCCATTTAATCTAAGCAATCAACCTAAAAATAAATTATGCCATGCTCAAGATGTTGTTGCAATCCCAAGAACTGCTCACCCATTACCCAAGCATGCTCAGAAAATCCTACCAAATTTTGATCCTAAAAAAAAATATTTTGTAGAGGATCATATTAAAAAATTCATGCTTACAGTAAGGTTAATGAATGTGGAGCACAAATATGTAGTTTGTGGTATTTTTTTTTATCCTTTTGAAGGTAACTATTCTATTTGGTACTTCTCTTTAATATAGTTCTATATAGAACAAACTCTTCTATTTGCTTACTCTTCGCTAAGATCAAGGTTCCATCACAAGGTGGAATGCATTTGACACTACTTTTACACAAAAAAATTGGATATGATAAAACCCCATTATTCTCAGTGTTAAAATTATCTAGAATAAAAATCTATGCTAAAGAGAGAAATCTAAAGACTTTAATCAAATATTTTTCTAATTAATAAACAAAATGTACAATCTATTTCTAAACTAGATGATGATTTCTCTATTGAATTTATACTTCATCTTCATCTCACATTCAAAGAAACAATTAAAGTGGAAAAAAACATGTTTGTCTTAAAAGGTAATTTTGGGCTTAACAATGACCAAATATGATCTTCAAATACAAAGAAGAGAACTCCCCCAACAAAAGATCTTGAAGAGAAAAACAATATGAAGACTCAATGGATATGGAGAGATTTAAGAGAATAGATAAAAAACTAAGATTTAAGAGAATAGATAAAAAACTAACCAATTGGATTGTTGATATGAACATGAATGTTGGAAAAGGTACATCAAATACCAAGAATTTTTTCAAAGTTCCTTTCAAAAATTTTACACCTCCCACAATTAAAACCACTCCACCTACAAAGGTGATTGACATGAAATACATCCTTAGTATGTTTAGAGCGTTGGCCTTTGGTGGTGAATCATCTTCATATGGAATAGATGAAGAAGAAGGGGAAGGGGAAGTAGATAAGGAGGATCAATCTAAAGATAGAGAAAAAACATATGGATAGGAAGTCAACTCATTCTAAGATGTTTCTTATAACCCTTTTGGAAAGCACGAAGATGAATATGCTGAAGAGGTTCATACACCTCAAAATTCCTATAATATTAGAAGTATAAAAGGAAGGCCTCAACATCACATTCTCCTTTTATTATTGAACTTGTTAAGAAGGTGTAATATTTATCGTTTTGAGCTTATGGAGTTATCACAAATACAAGAAACCTTTATGAATACTTTGTAAGGGTCATCTTCAAATAAAATCAAAGATACTAATTTGGTAGAAAACAAGACAAAAGATAAAGTTCTCAATAATGTAGATTCTAAACATAAAACTTCTTAGAAGCAATCTGTTGTAAACGCTTCACTGTTTGGATAAAGTTCAAAGTCTACCACTCCTCTTTTTATTGATCTTTAAAATTTTTAATAGAAATGTGCATAACTATAAGGTTGATCCAGGTGCCTCATTAAATGTTATGTCTTATTTGGTATGTTTGAAACTAAATGTTAAACTTGAAAAAAAGTCACATACAGATTGTACAACTAGACAGGTCAACAATCAAAGTCATTGGGGAACTCAAAAAATGTATTAATAAGAATGGCTTCTAACCAAAAATTCCACCAATTTATTGACATTATTGTAGTGGAAATTCCAAAAGCATATGTTTTTCTCTTGAGTAGATATTGTTCAGAGAAATTGAAGGGATACTCCATGACTAACTCGTCACACGTTTGGTTAGGGTAGCGTAATAATATCAGGGTATATCGGAAGAGATACATGAAACACATTATCATTATCTAAAGTATCTTAATGAGCCAATAATGTTCAATCAATCAATTATGAGGAATTATAACTTAGATATATTATTTGGAGATTTCATTGCTGAAATATATACACATGTGGAATCACACATGCAATCTAAAATCCTTCATTGCATGTAAATTGTTGAGCTTGGATATAATATAGTACGTAGGAAATATTCTAACCCAGATATACATAGAAATATAATTTTAAAGACTAATTCATATGTACATGTTGACCTAGATGTAAAGGCTAAGTTAAATATAGGATCCAATTCCAATGTAAATGATGAAATCTAGACTATGTTATTTGATGAATCTAAGTATAATGAGGGTGTAGGTGTTGGTTTCATTCTCAAGGTAAGAATACTTTGATAAGAATACTTTGATAGCCTATATACATGAATTTGAATGCACAAATAAAATTGTTGAATATGGATCCCTAATTCAAGAGTTAAAAAAGGTAGTTGACGTAAAAACCAAGTTGTTAAAAGTTTTTGGTGATTCTTAGATTGCCGTAAGACAAATACGAAATACTATACATTTCATTTCTAGTCATATAGCAAGAGGTATGCGACTTAATTAATAGATTTGATTCTTTTAATGTCATACCTATTCCTCATTCTTTGAATTATGATGTTGATATTTTAGCTAATGTTACTTCTAAGCTAATTCCATCATAGGGTTTAATACCTAACACTTTTTTCTATGGGGTTGTTACATGGGGCCTTAATAATTAAAAATATTACAAATTAGAGTCTTTTTTAATATGATCAATAGATAATTAGATTTTTAATTAGATAATTGATGAACTCCAACATGGCCAAGATTTGAATTGTCAAACATAATTTTATGCACATAAAATAAAATTGTTCAAAATATCTCATTAATGTTATTCCAAAGCATATCTTGAGGCTAGAGAAATTATATGATTTATAGGTTCATGAAGGTAAAATTCTAGGCTTCATTGTATATAAAGAAAGGATAATGATTGAGATAGAAAGAAAATAGGCTATATGAAATATTTCCTTTCCACACAATAAAAAATGGATGTAATTTGTCATTGGGAACATTAATTTCATGGACAGATTTGTTCCAAGTTTCTCTACAACAGTGAAACATATACAGGACATGGTCAAGAAAAATCATATATATAAATGTGGCCTTAAGGAAAAATAATCCTTTATCAAAATAAGAGAATAAATAGAAAAAGTTTTAGCACTAATGGGCCCTAACTTTAATAGGGATTTCATCTTGTATATATCTTCTTATGGCACTAAATTTGTAGCAATTTTCACTCAAAAAAATGTTGAAAGGAACAGATTTCCAATTTAGTTCATGAGTTTACGACTACAAAGGGAAGACGTAGAATATCCTGAAGTGGGTAAACAAGCCTATGTTTTCTTTAAAGTAGTGAAATGTGTTATACCTTATTGTTAAAATCAAGTCTCTCTTCTGAAATTTCCCTCCCCTTTTGTATTTTCCCAAATTCTTTTTTTCCCTTTACTTTATCTCTTCTATACTTACCCATTTTTCCATTTTTCTTTATTTTTTCCCGTTATACCTTCCCTTTCTAGTTCTATACTTCGTCATCTTTTTTCAGAATGGCAGGTTCCCTGGTTGGTGGAATTGAAGATATTCATCTCCACCCATACCCTCACATGACGAGTTCAGTCGACCGTCGTTCCATTCTATACTTAGCCAATTTTACCATCACGGGTTCTGAAGTTGGCAGAGTCAAACTCTCATACCCCATGTTTTGTGATATACATTTTCATCCAAAAGTTTCGTGATCTACATTTTCACCCCCACTTCCAAGTCTCACTCTTCCTACGATGGATTCGTCCAATCGTTGTGCTATCCTATACTTAGCCGATTTTTAACCTTAAGTAGTCATGGGCTCACGGGTTCATGGGTTCACAAAAATCTCAAATCCTATTTCATTCTCGTCCATCCTTGCCACCCTCTTGCTCTTACCAATGCGCATTTAGTATGCTTTGAATGCTAACAAATCATCATGCAAATTTGTAAATATTTTTATTAATAAGTGAACGGCTCAAGGATATCTCCTATTAAAACACATTAAACTAGGATTTACGGAGGATTATATTATCCCTCTCAAGTGTTCATTTTAAAGATTGACTAGAGAAAAGGAACATTCTCATCAACTTATGGAAGAAACAAGACAACAATTATGTGGAGATACATGGAATATTTTAGGGCGTGAGGACCAAAGATTTTAGTGGTCCAGAGCATATTCCTACTACTCTTCCCCTTCTTCCCAAAAGGAAGTAATATGGACGATTGGAATTGTGCGTGTAGGTTGTGTCCCAGAGGTCTTTGACTGTTAGGAGTTGGTAACCTTGTGTGTTGAGAGATATATTCCAAGACATCAGATCATTCAGTTGTGGGATCATTCCCCTATCTCTTTGTCGCCATAGGTATTTCGTAAGATGTTAATACTTCTCAAGCCAACACTTACCTTCAAAGGAGAAGCTTGCAAAGAATTCTTAAAGAAGCATGACAATGGATTAGACCTCTTACATGAATTCTTGGAGAACCCAACGACCATCCCCGAGGACATCATGAGATTGCCGGTTAGCTTATTCAAAAATCCTATTCGAGAAATCTCTCGGATTTTCACAAGGATAATAAGACAAGAAACTACAACCAACATCTCCTACATGATTCTTTACATTCTATATTTTATGGTTAAAGAACATGCCATATTTGATTGGGGAAACTTGATTTCCAATGAAATCTCTTCCTAATTGTCTCAATACAAGAAGGAGAAGAAATGATTTATGTCATCTTATTTGGTTTTTGTGATAGCACATTGCTGCTAGTTGTCGAGGTTGTCTATGTTTAAGAAGGTAAACTGTGAATTTGACCCAGTAAATTTATGGTATAAAAAATTATGGACGCACAAGACCTCCTAGCATTTTTATGAATTTATTAATGATTTTGTCTTAGTTTTTAATGTCTTTTTGTTTGGAAAGGACACTCCCCAAACCAGGAGAGTAAGTTCCTGGATAGGAAGGGGACACTGGAACAAATGGAGAATTACAATGTAATAAGGATTTTCATCTCCAAGGAAAATCCTTCCTTCCTTCCATGCCACATATCTGAAAAAATGTTTGTTACTGAAATAGCAAGGAAGTACAACTATTGGTTGCATTTTATCCATGAAAAGAGAAAAAACAATTCATACCTCTACCTTCGAAAGTTTGGGACTTCATATTCAAAAATATGAACAACATTGATGAATTTGCAGGCCATTTCCACAGCCTGAATGTAAGATATGATGAAAGCGTAAAAGGGTTCGACCTTAATGAAATTTTTGTAGAACATATACAACAATTTACTTCAACATTTCTTATATTAATGTTATTCTGAATGAAGACAGAGACAATGAATTATCCACTCATGCTCATGACACTAGCAACCTAGAAACAATACTCAACACCAATGAGTCGTACAAACAGAAAGGGAAATGTCCAGGTGAGAAGAGTGCCCAATCCCCAGCTGTCACTCCAAAGAGTATGAAATCTGGGAGAAGTTCTCCAAAGTACCACCAAATTAAGAAAGTAACCCACATTTATTCATGCTAAGGAGGATATAAGAGCCCTCCTTTGAGAAAAAATGAAAGATCCCACAAGCTTCCATTGAGGAATAAAAGAAAAAACATTGTGCAAGAGGAGGAGGGACCTTGAGGCAGAAGAAACATCCATGACCTCTCCGTCAAGGATATGGAGCTCGAGATTGACATCGAAAATATGTTCCCCAATGCTGACCAGCCAGAGAACAAGGTTCACCACAATCCTCTGATGGAAATAATTGAGAGCGATACCTTCGATGAAGAAGAGTTTTTTATATTTCATAGCGTTATTTTTTACAGCGAGTCCAAAAATTTAATTAATGAGAAAAGAGATGTAAAGAATAAAAAGGGGAAATATCGTTCTGAGGTTAACTTACAGAACATGTTGACTTCCCAAATTCCCCAAATTCATCGAGCAATTGGAGATGCTCTAGATGATTCTATTGAAGGCATTGAAGCAGAGAATGCCAAGTTAAAGGAAAGAATCAAACAATTTGAGGAAGCTTTAATGCATCTTCCAGTACTTGCTAGTCCTTTAGCAATAATTGGTCCTACCACACCTACAACTAAACTAAAAGGATGCACAAGCCTTCTCACATCAGCCAGGGGCTATGTGGAGAAGAAAATTAAGAAAATGATGGAATTAATTACAGAGGCTTGGGAGATGTCAAAGAGCATGGTCTCTTTCGGAACGAGGGCACATTCCTTCCATGAATATTTATAGGAAGATTTAAAGTTACCAATATGATAGAGTTGAGAATAAGAGAGGAGGATCTCCCTTCTCCAAATAGGATAAAACAACTAAACGCATGCTGGAAGGAAAAGGTTAAGAACTTGAATATTATTGTCCAAGCATACAGCCAAGCCATAACTAGGAGAGAAGAATTATTCAAAATGTTGATTGACATAGACCTAGTTGGGAGCACCAATGAGGTCTAAGACCCCAAATTCATTCTCAACTCATTGTTCCTTACCAAGAAAGTATTTGACTACAAATTTCGTATATTTAAAGGGTTATCATTTGAAAAATTCTTTTGCAATCTTGAGTATAGTGAAGATGACATGGAAAACTGGCTAGTCGACTATTCAATGAAAAATCAAGATATTGAAGAAGCTTTGCAGAATATTTATATTAATCTAAGGGACTTGGGGGAGATCTCTTCAATATAAAAATATAGCATGAAATCAACGTGGCACTACATCGAGGAGTGGTTTAAAAAGGTTGTCGACAAACTTACCGATGAAGGGAAAAAGACAATTGAAACGGTTCCTGTAACTATCGATGAAAGCCATAAAAGGGCATCAACGATCAAGTGAAAAAGGAGGAGATGCCATCATATTAAGTTCATAATGATCACATCTTTCTACCTTTATCAAATTATTCATCCAGTTACTCCACCTCTTTGAATAGAAAGGTTTAACCAAATGCTGATAATTTCCTTTTTCTTCTTACCAAGTCTTGTTGTCTTCTATCGCCCACTTTGTTCTTTCTACAAAATTCATTCTCATATACATTTTCTTTATGGTCCGCGAGAGCCCTAATCCCAGTCATTATGACACACGCATTTAAATTTCAGAGAATATGTATTGAACTATATATTTTTTAGAAATATATTTTTTAGAAATTCCAAGAGAGCTATTTTGGGAACAATCTCAACTGTACTTTGTAACCCAGTTTTCTGAATATAAAGTATTTGAGGTTGATCTATCGTTATCTTTATTTGATCTTCCCATGTATCACTTTGTCAAAGTTATCTTATGCATGGAAATCGTTTTCTTTTACTTTTTATGAGATCATAAATCGTTAGCCCTACTATGATGGATGTGAGGAAATTATGTTTATTTGCTTTAAATGTATGAATGTGTGTGGTTCCCAGTCCACTCTCATGAACTTTCTTTAAAAAAAAATTAAAAACATTTTCCGTTTTTCTTATATATTTTTACTTTCCTGTGATTACCACGACAAACTTCCACACAAATCCCATATTCTGAAGACCCGAAGTCCCACAAAAATATGAAGTAAAAGAGGATTACCACCTCTATAAAAATGTAGGGGGATTTATATCCTTGTGAGGTTATCGTTTCGGTTCTAATAGATTCAAGCATCAACATGTTGGTGCCTCTCTGATCTGATCTTATTGATTTCATGCATTGTGTTTGATATCTGGTACTAGGTGTCAGCGCTGATGCATGATTTTATTGAAATAAATTTACCAGAAGGTGTTGTTATCCTATTTACAGAGACCCCAAGATGAAAATTATCCTTTAATAGTCAGAGTTTTTGATAATCTAGAAGCTGAGGAGGGTGATTTTCTAAATGTGGTAGATTTTATTTTGGGTTTTCTCAAATACCCAATGCCATATTTATTGCTTGCAGTGCAATTTTGTGAACAAATTACTAAATGTAGATGTATTCTAGTTTTCTTCTGATTGTTATATAGTCTCTTACTATTTGTTTGAGGGCCCAGAAAGGGGTTTATTGAATAAGGGAACTTTTAGATGTTGTTGAATCCAATCATTATGAATTCTTTCTATATTTTGTTCGAGAACCCATAAACTCATTGACTAAGGGAATTTCTACAACTACCTCGATGAATATTTTATGACCTAAAATTGATAGCTTGTGTATCCTCCAACATGAGGGTTTTTTGTTTGTGTTAAAATCTTGGTGTGTGGGGATTTATAGGGCAATCTTACAACTTCCTTGTCAAATATATTTATTTTCCTACCTTTTGATAGTTTGGGAATCATCCAATCGAAGGATTTTGTGATTTGTTTGGAAGCTTAATGTGTGGGGACTTTAATTGTCATTGGAAATAAGGTATCTAAACTTGAATAATTTGACCATTTTGGGGTGATTTGGGTCATGTAATTGTTGGTTAGTCTTCAACCTGCAAATGATCGATCGATGGTTGCAGTAAAATTATAAAATAGTGGGCATGTTTAGGTTTTATATGAGAAAGGTGAAGTAAATTCAAATGCAATATTATTAAATTAAATTCCAAGGTTAAGAATAATTAGCCTTTGGTGAGATCTCTTTTTTTCGTCATGGCAACATATGAGAAAATTCTTTCAGAACTGTACAACAACAAAAATATTTTTCCTTGTCAAATGAAATAAAATTTGATTGATTCCATCATCCATTTGAAAATTTATGCAATGTTAGAAATATTGCATGGGAAAATGAAGGAGGTAGGATATGTTCCTAGCACAAACCTTGTTCTACAATATGTGGAGGAGGCGAAGGAAAATATTCTTTGCAATCATAGTGAGAAGTTGGCCATTACTTTTGAGATCATCAATACAAGTGGAGTAAATCTGGTGGGACTAGATATATAAAATATATATAAAATATATATTTATTATATATTATTCCAGTCTATAAGACAACAATGAATGACCAACAATGAAGAGACACACCCTTCACAATGATCAATTACAAATATTAGTGATTACATATATTAATTATTAATGAGAATTTAGTTATACTATAAGTCATCCCTCCTTCAAATGCTTCATCCTCAAAGCATTGACATTTTGATGGCTATTTTTTTTTGGATTTTTTGGATTCTTCATTAGAATATTTTGAATCTTTCTTGTTGTCACTATCGCTATCTAGTTCACACATATATAATTTTTTTCCATTGCATTTGTGGCCTGGCTTCTAGTTAGGTGCATGTCATCTAAAACAATGAATTATTTTCATCTTCTATGTTAGCTGGTGGAGTCCCTTTGTAAGTAGGAGTAAAATTTGAGCTTGGTTCTTTAGAATGAGACCAAGGAGATCGCTGGAAGAACAACAATTTTTCTTCTACCACCTTGGATTTTAATTGCAATTGCTCCACATCCTTGATATATATTAGTTTAATTTTGTTTCTTATATCTTCTTTCAATCTCGATATGGAAATTTGAAGGAGGTGATCATCTGATAAATCAATCATACGAGTATCTAACACATGTAACTCGTTAAAGAAATCATCCACCGTGCCTACCTATTGTAATCAAGTGAGTTTAGAAAATACTTCCTTTTCCTCAATGTTATGAAATCTCCTGAAAAAATGCTTCCTAAATGTCTCCCATTCCCTTGATTGGGATTTTGAGTGCCACCATAAGAACAGAAATATTTATCCCTACTATGATGGATATGAGGAAATTTTGTTTATTTGCTTTAAATATGTGAATATGTGTGGTTCCTAGTCCACTCTCATGAACTTTATTTAAAAAGAAATAAAACATTTTCCATTTTTTTATATTTCTACCTTCTTTTGATTACCATGATGAACTTCTATAAAAGTCCCACATTCTGAAAATATTGAACAGGGGAGGACCACCTCTATAAAAATGCAGGGGGATTTGTATCTTCATGAGGTTTTCATTTTGGTCCTAACGTAGTCAAGAGTCAACATTTTTGGCAACCATATTGGGACATGAACTAAAAATTCAGAAACTGACCTAGCCTTTGTGAAAGAATATATGACTTTATCCCAGGGTGATCACCCCCATTTAGAAATTGGACTGAATAATCAATGAAGAATTTTATACAAGTTGTATAATCTGCTAATAAGAATAGCCTAGACTTGAGAAGAGTTAGAAATGTCATGGAAGATCTTATTTCAAGAAGAAGAAAGAGAAATCCTTTGAATACAGAGGAAAGAAGAACAACAAGATCGAAGAAATCAAAGGCTAGCTAGAGTATCCCAAGAACAAGGTCAATATTGAAGCTTGACAAATACTAGAGTATCCCAAGAACAAGGTCAATATTGAAGCTTGACAAATACAAGGGACCTGTTACCAGAAGTAAAATTAAACAACTCTCTACCCTTATAAGTGGAAATGCTAGCCCTGAATGCTCCTCAGAAATGGAAGTGAGAGATGAATAGCCCCAAGACGAGCATCATGAGGAAATAAAATGAGGTTAAAGAGATACCACAAGAAACTGGGGAATCCCATGGTTTGAAAATAGAAGTAGGGTAAGATATTCCCCTCTTGATCTTATTGGTGAACAAAATGAGCTCGTTTTTCTCCCTAAGGGAACCTTAAAGTAATTTTTTGGAGATGGAATAATCAATGCAAAGAAGCATCTTCACTTATTTCTTGATGTTTGTGACTTTCACCGAGTTGAATATGATGAATTCATGGTGAGGTTGTTTATCAAAACCTTATCAGAAAGAGATTATGAGTGGTATACAACATTTCCCAGTAGATCCATTCTCTCATTTAACAACCTCGAAGCTACATTCCTAACTGTGCTTGCCCTTCCAATTGCTTACCATACCCTCCTCACAGACTTCACCCAAATTGGGTTGAGGAAGAACGAAAGGATATGATATTTTAACCACGGGTTCAATAATATCTTGAGTAGGATTCCAGAAGATAAAAGACAAAATGACCTCATCATTCTTGGTTGTTATAAGAATGAAATGCCCCTGAATGTAAAATATGCCATCAAAACATCCC
>CBVK0100589709.1:0-20205 GCA_900067695.1 Picea abies | reverse complement strand
GGAAGTCCATCCACCATCCGAGCCCACGACTGGACTCAAACTTCATCTAACACTCAAGCCAGTAGGGAAGTTGACACTTCAGTGCTTCAGCACTTTATCACTTCGACACTTTGGTGTTTCAGTACTTTGGCATTGAACGCTTATTTACTATCTACGCATGAGACCTCCCAGAGTCCCGAAGTCCCAAAGTACTGTAAACTTTCCACGTGGCTCCGACCTTTGGGCCTTTTGGCCTCTCTACCATACTACGCCCTAAATCCTCCAAAGTCTAGAAGTCCTAAACTCCCAGAGTTCCAATCACTTCACCCATGACTTCAACTAAGTGGGCATGTACCGGGGGCTAACACATAGAAGGGCCAAGGTTGACACGTGTCCTTATCAGGGGTGACATGTGTCATGTTCCAATAGGCATATAAGGTATGTGATATACACGAATCCAGGTGACATGTGGCACATCAAACATGGGTCCACATCATCCTGGATGACATCATTGTGCCATGTCACTCCAGATTGATCGTGTTTCATGCCCCTTCGATCTCACAACCAAGGCACATCCACATAACCATTGTATCAATGGCCTCCGCTACTTTGTAACTTCGATGTTTGGGGGTTTCATGGTGAAAACTTCTCCTTTATCCTGAAGTTGGTCAGTGTCAGGATGACCATAGCATAGATATGAAGGTTAGGAAGAGTCCTGAAGCATCCTTGGATCGATGACTCTCGTCACTTCAAACTTCATATATTTTCAACACACCACACCTTGAATTCCCTAGAATGCCCAATCTCCAGACTAAAGGATATAGCGCCATGTGTCCCCTGTATATTGATGGTTGAGAGGGATCCCGAAGAATCTGAGGATCGATGGTCCTCATTAATTCACAACTCCGACCTTCGGGGGTTTTGACGTTACAACATTCTTGTTCTCTTGAAGTGGTCAATGTCGGGCTGACTTCATCGTAGATCCAACGGCTAGGAGAGAAACTGAAGGATCCCCAGATCAACGGTCTTGGTCACTTCGTGGCTCCAACCTTCGGGGTTTTTTTCTTCACTGCCACTCCATTTTCCCAAAGTGGGACTTCACCAAAGTATCGTCTACGGGTCCCTCCTCCTAAATGATCTGAAGATAGATGGGGCTCTGAACGATATCCCCGAATCTATGGCTCTCCTTTACTTCATAATTTTGACATTCAGGGAGTTTGATGCTATAGCATCTCCATTCTCCTAGAGTGGAACTTCACCAAAGTTATCTCAGTGTAGATCCAACAACTGAGGCGAACCCCGAATATTCTCGATCGGTAGTTCACACTACTTCGATATGAGTAGTTGGATCCTTGTTTAGATGGTAATCTAGGTTCAACTAACCACTAGGAACACTATCCATTGTTAGTCAACTTGTCAGTAACCGAATCTCCCGGTTACCTTCAGCCTATTTAATACTAGTAAGGTCGACATTACTCTGAAGTCTCGGACTTCTGAAACTTAGAATCTAGGAGGAATTACCTTCCTTGGCCTAAGGTTCTTAGGTGTTGGTCATATGGGTCCTCCCGAAAAAATCTCATCTGCTCATCTTCCAAACAAAAGGATCTCCCCTTTCAAGGCTTGAACCTCATTATCCTTCCTGATATTTATCATGAAATGGTTAAGGACTTGGGAATGACATCTTGGTAACACAACAAGGAGTATGAAAGAGATATCCTCTTTATATGGATAGGGCCAGATTGACACGATATCTCCTATATCAACCATCCTATAGGATTATGTCCCAAGACACCTCAAAGCATAAGATGGGGCATATAGACTATTAGTCATAAGCATAAGTTCACAAGGAGATAAATTCATACACATATCATGACCATTCCACATAAAAACCATTTATATATACATATATAAACACATGCATTCATCCATTATTTCAGTTCAATACACAAAGTATGAAAACACTTATCAGAACCAGAAGACGTCATGCAACTACTAGAAGGGGTGCTTGTTTCCACCCAACCATAGGATTGGTCACTCCTAATGGATTTACCAATTACCACCCCCGAGCTAGACCATAATAATTTGAGATTGAATCTTTTCTTTTGTCTCAACGAAAGTTAGGGATGAAGGTTATCCTCCTTCTCCTAGCTCAGTCATAGATAGGGATGAAGGTTACTCTCCTTATGTCAGCTCAGTCTATATTTCCTACACTCTCGCATTCTTCCTCTACCCACCATGCCTTCCTTTCTTTCCTTTCTTAGCAAGATTACATGTGTCATGAATTCCCAGTCTGTGGTCAGGTCTAAAAGCCTTGCATATGGGCACTCTTCCCCA
Source organism: Picea abies (assembly GCA_900067695.1). Taxonomy (NCBI): domain Eukaryota; kingdom Viridiplantae; phylum Streptophyta; class Pinopsida; order Pinales; family Pinaceae; genus Picea; species Picea abies. The sequence continues at coordinate 17,892 of CBVK0100589709.1, read as the reverse complement.
TCCCCTCATTAACTCTTAAGGAGGTCTTCCCACATACCAACCAAATTGTAACTCATTCTTGGGTCAGAGGGTTGTTCTGATCTTGAGCAATTAAATCCAGAAAAGTATTGGTTTGGTGAATGTTAATGCAACCATTCCTAGTCCCCTTCACCATCTCTTTCATAGCATATATGTTCTCTCTTTGCACATCTCCCTTCCAATAGCCATGAAACACTTATCCATTTTCTAGTAAATAACAAAATTTACATTCATTGACCTTTTATACAAAGGTCCATCAAATCAAACATTCACACATATTGAGTTTGAAATAGTCTCTTTTCCAATATAGTTATATTTACAAACTGGGGGAAATAGGGGTGTTACAATCCCCTCCCCCTTAAAGGAAAATCATCCTCGATGTTCTATCTTTCATCATGCCCTATATATACAGAAGTAAACAAAAATGGATATGCATGTCTCATGGTATCCTCCATTTCCCACATGGCCTCATCTGGGCCAAAGTGTTTCCATTGCACCTTTACATGTGCAATTGTTCGGTTCCTGAGTGAGGTTTCCTTCATGTATAGTATGCATTGAGGTTATGGAAGGAATTATCTCTCCGGCTCCACCTGAATTATAGACCAGTCAATTATATGATTATAATCATGTACATATTTCTTCAATAATGAAACATGGAAAACATTATGTGCCCTCAATGTGGGAGGGAGTGTTAGCCTATAGGCTAAAGGTCCCACTCTATCTAATATTTCAAAGGGTCCACAATACTGGGGTGCCATCTTGGCACAATATCCTGTTCTCAAGGAACTCTTCATGGGCCTAAATCTGAGATATACATGGTATCTTGTCTTGAACTCTCTGGGAGTTCTCTTTCTGTCGGCATAGCTCTTTTGTCTATCTTGAGCAGTTTTCATATTTTTCTTTATCTGAATCACTTGTTGTTCCATTTATTTCAGCATGTCATGTCTGTTTGTAATTCTATCCACTGGATTACTCCAACTGATTGGAATCTTGCACTGTCTACAATAGAGGGCTTCAAAAGGGCTCATCTTCAATCACTATTGATAATCGTTGTTGTAGTCAAATTCTACCAAAGGAAGGTAGTCTTCCCAATTCTTAGGATGATGCATTACATGCATCCTTAACATGTCTTCTAATATATGGTTTACTCTTTCTGCATGTCCATTAGTTTGAGGGTGATAAACAACAATTTAGTCTCAAGACTGGCCATTAAGGACTTCCAAAATCTTGAAGTTAATTTTGTGTCTCTGTCTGATACAATCTCCCTAGGCATGCCATGTAATATAAATATCTCCTTCATGAATATGTTGGAAATATCTATTGCCTTGCAATTTGAATCGACAGGAAAGAAGTGAGCATACTTTCTCAATTTGTCCACCACTACAATGATGGAATCATTCTGCTTGGCTGATTTTGGTAATCTGGTGATGAAATCCATGGAGATGGTTTCCCATTTCCATTCTGGAATTAGTAGAGGTTGTAACAACCTTGTTGGGTTCTAGTGTTTTGCCTTAACTTGTTGGAATTCTAGACACTTAGCTAGATAGTCATCTATGTCCTTTTTCAATCTAGGCCAATAGAATTGTTTCCTGGTGGATGTGATCATTTTCTGATAACCTGGGTGACCAGTATATGGTCTCTTATGTATTTCATCCATTATGAACCTATTCAAGTTGTCACAACTTGGAATATACAATCTGTTTTTGTAGGTCAGCAAGCCTTCATCAAGATTTTGATATCCTTCATACTTTATCCATGTGGGCTTTTGCTTTAGGTATGATGTCACAGTATTGAACAATTCATGTGTTTCTTGTGCAATCCTGACTCTCTCCCTAACATCTGTTTCACAGGTGCTCACTGCTACCAAGTGAATCATTTTCATACTTTTGCTAAGGGCATAGACCACCTTATTTCCCTTTCCTTTTATTTGTTTGATTTCAAAATAAAACTCACTAAGGAGAGCCATCCACCTAGCTTTCCTAGCATTGACTTTTGGTTGATCAAACTGGTGCCTCAAACCACAATGGTATGTCATAAGTAAAAATATCCTACCCAGGAGGTAATGCCTCCACATTTGTAAAATGTGCACTATGGAAGCCTTCTCTAGATCATGGGTCACATAATTGATTTCGTGCTCATTTAGTTTTCTGGATTCATAGAAAATCACACATCCTTCTTGCATAAGGACTCCTATGAGTCCTTCCTTACAAGAATATGTACACACGAGAAATTCATTATCAGGGTATGCAATCTTCATCACAATTGCATGGGTTATAAGGTGTTTCAGTTCTTGAAATATTTCCTCACGTTCTTATGTCCAAGTGAATTTAACCCCTTTTTCTGAAGGGTAGTGATTGGACAACCAATATTTGAAAATCCTTTTATGAACCTTCTATAGTATCCTTCTAAGCCCATAAAGGATCTGATATCAGATACATCCTTTTGGGTAGGCCATTCCATGATAGATATGGTCTTGTCATGGTCTACTACTACTCCTTCTTCAGAAATAACATGGCCTAAGTAATGGACTTGCTTCTGGAAAAAGTCACACTTGATCAACTTAGCGTAGAGATTATTCTCTCTTAGTACTTGAAGCACTAGTTTAAGATGTTCTTCATTCTCCTCTCTGTTCTTGGAGTAGATTAGGATATCATCAATGAAAACCAGTACAAATTTTTCTAGCAATTTGTTGAGTACATTATTCATCAAGCACATAAAAGTGGCGAGGGAATTAGTTAATTCAAATGGAACCACCACAAATTCATAGTGACCATACCTTGTCCTTAAGGTTGTTTTGTGGATGTATTCATCCTTGATTTGGACCTGATGGTATCCAGACCTTAATTCAATCTTTGAGAAAATGGAATCATCCTTTAACTGGTCAAACAAGTCATCGATCCTTGGTAAGGGATACTTGTTCTTTATGGTTGTCTTATTGAGTTGTCTATAGTCTATGCACAGTTGGAGTGTGCCATATTTCTTTTTCACAAACAAGGATGGTGCTCCCCATGTTGGGATGGATGTAGCCTTTATCCATCATCTCCCTTATATGTAGCTTCAACTCAATTATCTCTGGTGTACTCATACTATAGGGCGTTCTAGACATTGGCACTACTCCTGGTACAAGTTCTATGGAGAAGTCAATGTCTCTTCTCAGAGGTAGACCCGGTACCTCTTCTGGAAACACGTATTTATACTCTCATAATATGGGGTGGTCCTGTAGGTTTGGTTTGTCATTATAAACAAATTCTGACACCTATATTACATATATAGGACATCCTTTTTTGCAATACTTTTTCATTTGAAGGGTTGATATTCGTCTCACTGAGACAAGCTTCTGAATCCCTTGTAGGATTATTTTTTTCCCTTATCCATTTTTTCATTTCAAGGTTTTATGGTAACAATCCAACTTAGTTTTATGAGTGTCTAACCAATCCATACCAATCAACGGGTCATAAGACCCTAGGGGTAGTATTTTGATGGTCGCTTGGGTGGGAAATCCATCCATAATGAATTGGCAAGCTGGTATGACCTATACTACTTTTCTTTTGGTTCCAATGGCTAGTTGTACTAACCATGGATTAACATTTCTAAATGGTTGTGGTTTACACTTATCAACAGTCTGAGGGGCCACATAACTCAAATTAGAACCAGGGTCAATTAAAATGGAAACTAAATGGTTGGCGATCATACCTTCCATATCCACCACTGAAGCTTGGTGGTCGGCTTGTTTATTATCCAAGGCAGCATAAATCTATGGCATGCTCCTAGCCACATAATTGATTGTGGTGGCTTCTTGGATGTTTTATATTCTCCCCTTGTTATATTGTCTGTGTGGACAATCTCTCAGCAGATGTTCTTCTCCACAACCCCAACATTTCAAGGGTTCTCACTTTGGGTTATCAGTATTTCCTGGGGTTGTTCCAAAAGGTTTATTTCCACTATGGGAGGGGAAATTCTATTGATACACACTTTTAGTAGGAAGGCTCATGCTAGAGTCCTTCCCGTAGTTCTTAAATATTGAGGATCTAAACCTGTTCTTCTTGAATCTCAAGCTACTCTTCTTCTTACAGTCCTAGCGAGGCTTTGTCCAACTCGTGAACTATTTGTATCAATATCTTTCCTTCTAGATAGTATATTCTAAGGTCTTTGGCTCATCAAACTCAATCCTATCCTGGTAGGAATGAGGTAACCCACTAATAAATCGTTGCACTTTTACCTTTTCATCCTTTATGTAGGGTACATACCTTATCATCTCAAGGAATTTATTGATATATTCCTCTATGGTGAGTTGTCCCAGCTTGACTTCATTGAAATCCTTAGTCTTCCCATCAAAGTATTTCTCTGACGGATATTTCTTATTGAATTATTTCTCAAATTGTTTCCATGATAAGTCATTCTCATGGATTCCTTTCACTTTCCTAAGATATTCCCACCAAATGGAAGCCTTTCCATTCAGTTTGAATATTTATATTCGAGCCTTCAAGTTTTCAAAGTAGTCATGGACTCTGAAGTGCTTATTTAAACTAAGAATCCAAGCTTCCACCTCTTCCCTTTATTAATATCTCCATCGAAAGAGGGTGTTTTGGCTTTCTTGAATTCCTCAGGATCACGACTTTTGGAATGCTTTCGATTCTTTCCTTTCCTTTGAGAATGTGAGCTAGTTTTGCTACTAGAACATTCCTCAGAGTTGCCAGTTTATTTTCCAGAGGACTCTCTTGATGAGTGTTCCCTGCCTCCAGGTCGGGCCTTCCACAAGGTACTCCTCCTAGTGTGGCCACTTATGGGACCACGTTTTTGTATCTCAGGTTGGCTTTGACTTCTCTTCGTATGTCCTTAGTCCACATGACTAGTTGCGGGTCCATGCTCTAACTGCCTCTGTATATTGGATAAGCTCTGCAACAAGACTGCAATAATTTCCATTTTTTTTATTTGTCCTTTATAAATCTATCATTGTTGGCCTTGCAGCTCTGTAATTCGGCCATGAGGATCCTTATAGTTTCAGCTAGATCTGGAGGGGTTTCCACCACCCTCCTTTCATCAGATTCTTCTTCTCTATTGTGGGAGTCATCCCCCACTTCATGTCATGTCACCATCATTGTTACTTGTAGTTTCTCGTCATTCATTGATTGGTTGAGTGATGACAAAACACTCACTGTTATCCAATGGTCTATTAGTTCATAGACAACACACAGTTCATAATTCTTAAATGCACACACAGTAGAAAGTTTCATTCTTTTTTTCAGTAAAAGTTTAACCAGACTCTTTTAGGGAAGAAGTAAGATAGGGTGTCACCCTTAAAATTCCTTTAAATAAGGTTCTTACACGACTTGTCCATGATCCCAAGAATGTCAAGAATTGTAACCGTGCTCCGATACCAATTTGTAACACACCCAACCCCTAAATACTCTTTTAAAGGGTGGGGCATCATAATTTCATTTTTCCTTAACTATCTCATCTTGAATCATCTCTCCAAGATGATTCATTCTCTTCTACTTACCCGTAGATTTCTAATGACTACTACCAGGCTCTAAAATGACCCTTGGTTTATATATTATGGCTTCCCAAAGTTCTTGGGGCGTTCATTGGTTGAGGGACATGTGGCGCCCACGTGGATCCACCTCACATGTATGGTCTTGAATTTCCTTCATCCACGGTGGAATTCCATCCACCGTTTGATCCCACGACTGGACTCAAACTTCATCTAACACACAGGGAAATAGGGAAGTTGGCACTTCGGCACTTCAATGCTTCAACACTTCAATGCTTCAGTGCTTTGAAACTTCGTTTCTTTGGTGTTTCGGTAGGTCAGCACTGAACACCTCTTTATTGTCTACGCATGAGACCTCCTGGAGTCCCGAACTCACAAAGTCCCGTAAATGTGCCATGTGGCTTCGGCCTTTGGGCCTTTTGGTCTCTCTACCATAGTACACCCCAAATCCTCCAGAGTCCCAAAGTCTCAGACTCCTGGAGTTTTGGTCACTTCACCCACCACTTCAGCTAGGCGGGCACGTACCAAGGTATGACATGTAGAAGGGCCAAGGTTGACACGTTTCCTTATCAGGGGTTTTTAAATCAGTGATATCTTCACTTCCAGAGATATGATTTGGACAATTGTTTTTAGAAATTGGATGAAATTGGATGAAATTGTGATAGGAACTAATATTTTCATTTTGTTTTGGAAAATATGGCCCCAACTACTACAAAAATCAGAAAACTCATGTGGTTGTTTGTGGAAACAACCCTAAAAATAACAAATTTTAAAAATTCAATAACTTTACTTCTTGGACTCTGTTTCGGACGAATTTGTTTTTAAAATTGGGTGTTTTTATGAAATAAACTCATATATACAACCATTTTCTACAAATTTTGCACAAAAATACACATAAATAATCCAAAATGTCACGTCCCTCTTTGGCTTCTCCGAAAAAATAGAAAACAAAATTACCCACAATTCTTTCCAAGGAAAGTGCTCTGATACCAATTGTTAAGTACCAAATATTGAATACAGAATTATCAAAATAGATACACAGAGAAATATAGAAGAAACCACATTGTATTATAAGAAAACCCTTATGGTAGGGAAACACCATACAATGGATCCTATTATGGAAGGGATCAGCTCTTATTAACTTGCTTCTTCAAGGGGGCATCCTCCTATTGAGCTACCACTCCAAATACAATACTTCTCAACTTGTCTCATTACATTTCTTGAATCCCTTTATATAGTGCTACCAACCACCAATGAATATTCTAGAGGAGGAACCTTCTAGAAGTAGAACCTTCTAGTAAGTCCTCTTACATTTAGTATGTCTATACTAAGATATCTAACTACCACAGTGGGCCTTATTTAATAATATAGTGGACCTAGTCCACCTTACATTGAATGGCCTCCACTATTATTATTATGGGCCCTTTGGGCCCCCCACTACCTCTCTAGCTATACTACATTAATGTAGTGTATCCAGAGAGGTAGTGGTGGGCTTTAATTAATAATATAGTGGACCTAGTCCACCTTACATTGAATGGCCTCCACTATTATCACTATGGGCCCTTCGGCCCCCCCACTACCTCTCTAGCTACACTACAACTTCACCCCCCAAAGGGAATTCTTCAATGAACAAAGCATACCCAGAATACACAGGTTGCCCACAACTAAAGTATTGTGGAATACTTGGCCCAAGCACCATGTGCCATGTCTACACTCTAAGTCCACCAAAGTTTCCCAGTGCAATGGAAATCCTTGTTTTATGCTATAGGCGGGGTTGATCCCTCAGATTCAAGTTTGATAACCTTTTATTCTGATAAGTTTATTGATAGGATTTCCTATCAAATCACTTTCCATATCAAAGTGAGATTGATGGGGAAACATGTATTTTGCACAGTGATTGATGAAGGAGCCTCGACTTATGTTATTTCTATGTCTTGTTGGAAAGCCCTCATATCTCCAAAACAACACATATATACAACATTGTTGAAAGCATTTGATGGACATATGTTCTAGCCCCATGGGATAATCATTACCTTACCCATCGATTTAGGTGGTAATACTATCTTTTTTTTTGTTGAGTTCATCGATGCACCTCTTGAGTATAATTTGTTACCTAGGAAAACTTGTGTTGAAACACACACTGACACTGAGAGGAGGGGGTGAATCATTGTCTTGAACTTTTGGAAAATTCTCACACTTTCTCAGATTACTTAAATTAACTGAATAACATATATGTATTTCAATTACTTATTCACACACACACACACACACACACACACACACACATATAACAGTTATAAAAACACAAATTGTATAAAGAAGAATAAATATCATCTATTTATTAAAATTTAATAAGTACATATGATTCCAATCCTCAAACTATTCAACACTAGATAAATAAGAGAGATCCAACTCTCAGATACAAGACCCAGATTGTAGTTCTTAGATCTAACTGAGATGTGAGGAATCTAACCCTTATAACAAGACCTATATTGTAAATAGACACCAACTTGATAAGGAATGAACCTTCATTCAATCCATTGTATTTATATTTTATCCACTGAGATACATTAAGATTCACCACAACTTCTAGTTTATATAGTATTTTAATAGGTATAAGACTGAACCATTGTATATTTTGACATGAACCATTGTATATTTTGACATGAACCATTGCACCTCTTCATTAAATTTTAACATACAATATCTTCTCCTTTTATTCATTAATTTATCATGTAAGTGTCTCAATTTAATTAGAAGAATAATATTGATTCGAATTTCATCCTCATGAGTTGATCACAGGTATGGATTGACTCCTTATATCATTCCCATGATTCTGTTGTGTCCCCAGTTCTCCAACAGTTTAGATTCGATCTTTTACTGACTATTTGTACTGTTATGGTGTTAATATCATCAAATTACTCCAAAATCCCTTAACTGTTTACAGAAATCAAATTCTACAAAATAACTTTATTCAACCCAATGTTTAAATGACCGCAGGATCAAAACCATGGGTTTATCCTATTTAAGTGATGCTCCTAGTGCCTCTTCTTTCACCCTTATTCCTCTATCACGAGACCAGTGTTGGAACCAAGTCCTCCGAACTTCAGCCTTCTTGCATTATTCTGGAGTAATACTTCTTGAAGTAAACTTCATAGAAGTAAGTATAAGAACTCCCTATTGAAATTATTCATCATATGCCCTTAGGATAATATCCAAAGGCTTAACTAATTTTTTTCGTGTAGTTATTGACCTTGGCCCTCGAGTTTCTTATGAACCCTCACATGACCAGGAGTTAGGACTGTAGACTTAGGAAAAAGGAGCTCTGGCTCTCGCGGTATTCGGTATTATTGGACTTTTGATGGTTCAAAATACCCAAAGTAAACCAGACGAAGTTGTCATATGGTATAGGTGAATGCTACATGTCGGTCAATAGTCAATGCTTACCCTATCCTTCCACTGGCTTAATCCAATGGTTGATATTTCATTCTCCTGGATCTGATGGCTGATAGGATTCTAGCTATTATTTTAACACTTCCAATGAACGAAATCCCACGTGTCCATGTTGATGTGTATCTGTTGATGTGGCACTAGATGAGTGTTTTCCATGTGTCACCTTGATTTGTGACTTTTTTATACCTTATATACCAAGTGAACCTTGACATGTGTCACCTTCTAGAATGATCTACATGTTGCTTTATAGATCATTGATTAGATCTTATTATGTTTTATTTCGATCTTTCTATCATATTGGATGACTAGCATGATTTCATGACTTTGTGATTTTGCAATTTCATTGCCTTTGCCTTGTCTTCAATAAACGTTGAATTGGAAAATTTCAGGAGTCCCAAAACTTATGCTATCCTTCCACTTGGCTTCGATCAACGACTGATATTTCCACCTTCCTATCAGATCAGACAACTGTCGGGATTTTTTGACTTCGTGATTCCATGCCTCTACCTTGTCTCCAATAATCGTCAAAGTGGCATATTTCTTGAGTCTTGAAGATTTATATCTCTTTCTTGGCTTCGATTAACGACTGATGATCAATTAGTTTGATTTGATGGTTGAGATTTAATATTGTTTCCACCAATTATCAAACGACTGGGAATGCTCCCAAACTTCATTCCTATCCTTGATCAACGGTCACGATCACTTGAATTTTTTTTCATAGGATTCCTCTACCTACAGAACTTTGTTTCAGCTTCACTTCAATGCACTAAGTCCTCCTCATATTTGTATCAGTGTACTCCTTTGTGTATTGTCTATACACGATCACAATACTCTATCTCTCCTAATATTTTCCCTCGACCTTTCCAAAGATCTTAACATTGCATGTTTTGATTATGTGTGTGGATCTTATGCACATTAACTAATGCACTTCCCTTCTAAGCTTTGATATTTTTATGTGTTTTCCTTTACCATGGTTTATATCAATGACAATTATGGCTCTGTGTGCATCCTGAAAATTATTATCCTTCCTAATATTTTGATGTGTTCTCCTGCATACCTTTTCCATGGTTGACATCAATGACAACTAGACTTCCAACAACTTGGTTATATGATATGAATGCAATTTTCTCATCCATATTTAGATTTGTACATTTCCCTCATTGTTGCGGTGAATTCCCCCTATGGAAAGGTGAAATCCCCCTTGGATCAAGTTTCCTTCAATCCAAGACAAAAGGAAAAAAAAATGGTTACTAATTTCCCTTTAGACCTATTTCAACAATCAGAGTAAGAGGAAAGAGATGAAAGACATCCCTTTTTACGATGGTTTTCCTCGCTTCTCCATCCTTTGACCTTGTTGACCAAGATCCTAGGTGCAAGATGGGACCTGCAATGAACAAAGAGGAATGTCCTTTCTTCTACTCTATATTGTTAGGTGAAAATAAATCTATCTATGATGACTTTACAACAATAAACATACATGTGATAAATAACACAACATATGAAGGGAATAGGCCAAGTTTATCTATTAAAGGAAAGCAATGATGAAGAACTTATAATCCGATGTTGACATTGTAGCGGCTCCTCCAAGATCTCCTATCCAGCCCTCTCTTGAATGTCTCAAGATCATAATTATGATGCTCCAATGAATTATCCATACAAGATCAAAGGTTTTACACTCTGGAATCCTTGCTCCCCTTTCACCTTGGAATGAACTCGTTATATAGGAGTTTGGAGGCTTAACCATCATGAATTATTTTAGGAAATGGTTTAAGATTTTTCTCCATAAGGTTGGATTGAGTTTACCTAATATGGAGCCATGAGATATGATTTGAATCCTTGACATCATCTTCTCGGAACTAATCCTTAGAATAAGGTGGGATAACTATAACTTCCTCTAACCACTTCAATGCTCCCCCAATACTAAGCATAGAGAATTTTCAACACTCCCTATACACAGGAAGGGGAGTGTTGATAATATTTCAATAGTCCCTACACATGGGTGGGGACCGTTTACCTTCAAAAATAGTGAAAATATCAAGGTAAAAGGCATCATTTTGACCTTCTCATGATGGGTTTTTATCCTCCACAATGACTAGGAATTATGACAAATGTTGTTCCATGGTGTCAAAGTTGTGACACTTAATAAAGTGCATGTGACACTAAGTAAGGTTCATACGACACTTGATAAAGTGCATGCAACACTTAGTAAGGTGGATGCGACATGGTGGTGTGACATTTAGGTGTGTAACAGATGCCCCCTAAAGTGTGAGGTCATAGGATAAACTGATCAACAAAACACTTTACAAAATATTAATGCAAGGGTGCTAGAGTAGGAGAGCATGGAAGAAGCTGCAAAAAAACATCAAACATTATATATGTATCATCCTTGAGGCAGACATACCTATGCTCAGATTAAACTGACTCAAATCATGGTCATCAACCAATACACTATGGATCCATGAAAGTAATGACTAAGGATATGGCCACTAAAGAGACAATGTGGATCCATACCTCCATGACATGATTTGATCGAAGCCACAAAAGACTACACAGTGAAGTTACGATATGACAAAAACATAGCCACAGACCAATACAAACTGGATCTGTGTGACAATATATAGATAAGTGATATTTTCAATATGGTGGTTATACTGGCATCTTCTTCATATTCAAATGATCTCCATCATAGCCTAGGTAAAGAACATAACATAATGAATGCCCAAATCAGGATCTTCATCATGATCCTGAAATAGTATGATTCTAGCCATGTGAGTAGATGACTTGATTTCGAACATGGTAGAAACCACTTGAATATTGGTCATTAATGTACACCATTAACAAGTGCGAGGGAAATCCCCAATGATGACAATGAATCCCAAGGTACCCTAGTACATTCCAATGAATGTGAATGAATGATTTGAAGTCGAACATCTGTGGAATAATTCGATCAAAGGAAAATGGTGTAAACCTACTGTCAAAGCTAAGGAAACCTTCTATTGAGGCATGCAGGCTCCAAGGTACTAATTGGTTTCTAAGTTTAATTCTTGGATATTATACTCAAGTCAATAGGATCAGACTTGTTGAAGGAGGGCCATGATGTTTCCCCCATCATCGATATGAAAATGACACAAGAAAGTGATGAAAGATGATAGATCAAAAAAGTATGGATTGACATGAGGATGAAAGTTGGTAATACTGCAGAGAGGTTGGTTTGAAGTGAAAATCCCCTTAAACATTGTGAGGCATGACAAATGACTTGGAAGCATTTACTCGACTGTGATATAGAACAAAACATAGTGCAACAATCACCAAGGAACTCTTCGGGTGAGATGAACAAGTATGAGGACTCATGGGATTGGTATGAATCAAAGACAAGTAGATTGCCCAATTGTAATATGAGACAAAAACAAGTTCCATGTTCAAGGTAGACAACAAATAACTTCCATAATGTTTTCCAAAAACTTGACCCACTTCCTTCAATTTTCTCCCCACCATGATTGGCGAGTACCTCTTTGTTTTTTAACTTGATTGAGGAGGATTACATATTCTCGGTATAGCTCATATTCGATTAGTCCCTCATCATATGTTTAATGAACCTGAAGAAGGAGTGGTTTGGCCCCATATGTGTCCTTCAATTCATGTTTTACGAGTCCAAAAAAGGAAACCTTAACAGTATTTTCATGTTTAGATATTCTGAAAATATCTTAAAGATGACTCCATGGATGTTTGTTTTTGTAAATTTGGTCCCCCAAGCCCGAAAAAGTGTAAAACAATAAAAGGGAGAACTATTCTAGTCATGATTGACAAGAGTATACATTTTTCATAGTTAGTCTTACGAGGCCAAAAAAAGGGGTAAAATACCACTCAAAAGACGACTCTTCGTGGTTTAATGAGCTCAAAGGATGATGAAGTATGATCATAGTCTACTTCATTTTTTAACAAGATTGACACAGAAACCAAACTGTGCTCAGAGTTGGTTTGATTTTTTACAAACTTGAAAATGAGAATAAACTATGTTTGGTGTAATACCCATGAACAAACATCTTCCCAACATGATGTCCATAGGTTGGTATGTTGATATATACCTATTGGTGGTTTTTTTCCCAACATGGTGTTCATAGGTTGGTACTTTTTCCCCAGCATCATCATAAGAATTCATCGATTTAGCTTCATTATGATGTCCAAAGGCTGGATACATGCCCCCCAAGATTTAGTTCATCCGTCAACTCTTCTACTACACTCACTTAGACTCTTGGTTACTAATAGGGATAGGTTCACCAAAGAGGGAGGAAGAAAGAGGATCAACTGATAGAAGAATTGGAAGGGAAGGTTTAGGTACCAGATCTTGTGGAAGATGGGACTCTGCTAGACTAAGTGACATGATGTCACCTAATGTTTTAGTGGAATATGGGCTAGGAAGTACCCAAGGATTGAATGATTCAAAGGATCATTGCACCATAGTCGTAATTATATTTAACATGGAAAACTCATGTGGGGGATTAGGGGGAGGTAAAGAAAAAACTCCCATGAGTGAGGAATCCTTGAAGAGACCTACCCCCACACTTTCATACTTAAGATCGGATTGTCCCAAGAAAGGGATATTATTCATTGTAGAATTATTGAGATATGGTGTGCAATAATCAATTTGGTCAATAGTCACAATTTTCCCTCGATGGGGAAATTGAAAAATGTGAAATAATGAAGAAGCGATGACATTCATTGCATAGAAATAACTATGACCAAGAAACAAATTGTAATCCAGGGGAGCATCAACCACTTTAATGTCGATAGAAATGGTTTTTCCCTATGATTCCACAATGAAATATTGCAAGAATCCATAAGGTTGGAAACCAATTCCATCAAATGCTTTAAGGGTAGTGGGAGACCGATTAAGTTTAGGATAACCAATGGCTCTCCAACAATATAAAGACATGACACAAGTGGAAGATCCTTCATCCAAAACAATGCGGTGGATATTATTCTCATGAACCATAGTGTGAATTTGGAATGTTAGGTGATGGGAGAGCCTTGATTTAAAATATTCCATATTAAACATAATCATATTTTATGCCTTTGGATCCACAACTCCAATGGTTGATAACATGGTTCTAAGTTTACTTGGACAATTTTGTAGAACTTCAGGCGTCGACATAGCACAAGGTGCTCTCACTAAATCCTCAAAATTGTTGTAGTTTTTAGCAGTGTGGGAACTTGGATTAAATACCAATTTTTGAATTGTTCCCTTGGGTAGGTGCAACACCGAGTCATCCATAGGCATATCAATCTAAAGAGGGGTGGAAGATGGAGGTAGAGTGGAAGTGGAGGCTGTTAGATTTGGTATCTCAAAGGTACTTCTACATTGGTGGAACCCAACATGCAGAAGTGACCGAGCACATTTTCTCCCTAGTGACTTTATAATGTGTTTTTATAAAGCAACTTTATAAAGTTCTTTTATAAAGTCGGGTCTTATTTTTAAAGTGTAAAAATGACTTTATGATGTTATGGGTTACTTTAGTGACTTAAATGACCTCAAATAATTATAAAGTCGTGATCGTTGATCTCATGAGGGAAATATTAGATATTGACAGTCATTCTCATTAGAAGACCAAGGGTTAGGGAAATTACACTTTGAAATTGAATAAAGGTAGCTCATGAGGGAGAGAGGGGCACACCATTTTAGAAGAGTTGAAGGGAAGACGAAGAGGCACACATTCCAAGAGAGTTTCTTTGCTTGGAGGGAAAGAGCTTCAGCAAAGGAAGTTGGCATGCATCCCTAGGAGAGGGATTTACATGCACTACAAGGAAGCCTCATCATTAAAGATTTTCAGTATCGTACAACAATGAGATCCGTACAGTACAGTTTTGAGAAGGCCATACAACATTTTTTGTTGATTTTGCAGTTATAGCTTGCACATAAATCAATGTTGAGCTTAGGCATGGATTTCTAAGTGTTTTCTCTACTCCTAAAAAATATGTAAAGTGAGGTGTTTTTAGTACCTCTTATGGGCACGCAAATCAAGGTTTATTTATGTTGTTTGTGACTATGCAGTCCATAAAATTTGTATTGGAAGTCAATTTTTTTTATTTCAGACCGTGTTACTCAGGAAATAAGTGAAATGTTTTTCTCAGATAGAGTGAAAGTACAGATTATTATTTTTGAACATTTATTGTTGTTGTACTCAGAATTTTTCTAATTCTAAATAAGGAAATTTTCTACTTAAATTTGTATTCCTTCCTATGTTTTCGTCAAAGGGAATTTCCCAAAACATTATGTGCCAAATGTGAAGAAATTTTCTATTGTTCATGAATGATTCCACTGCTGATTTAGTTCTAGATCTATATCATTTAGTGTTTATGCTCATTAAGTGCAGTTCAGTATTGGATTTTAATGCTTTACAATTGAAGCTTAATAAGAGATTGAAATTTGTGTATGAGATAGTGATTTTCTGAGCTATTTTAACATGGTATTAGAGCATGTGCTCTAAATTTCAGTGGACAGTTTTTCACTTGGGAAAATAAGTGATTTTTGGGGGATTTTTCTTGGAAGAAGGGGAAAGAAGGTTCTTTGTCATGTGGACAAAGATGACTTCTAGTATCAGGTTTGAATATAGGTTGGAGGGTAAATCCAACTACCTGCAGTGGAAGGTGAGAATCAAAATTGTTCTTAAGGAGAGCAAGTTGTGGTTGTTTGCATACACCATCATGCCAGTACTTATATGTTCATGAATTGAAGGAAGCCAACACTTAGAGAATCATTTTGGACGAATTCAAAGACCACCTTATTCCACATTTGGATTTAAGAAGAAGACAACCAAGGACATGTGGGATGCACTGAGGGGTTTGTATGAGGAAAAGATTGAGAATCTGAAAATGGTTCTCCAGGACAAGATCCATAGTACTAGGATGGCCAAAGGAGAGAGTGTGGCCTCCTACCTCACCCGTGTTGCACAGGTGAAGCACAAGTTGGCGATTGTAAGAGAAGTTATTTCAGACTCAGAGTTGGTGTGTATAGACATCAAAGGATTCACCAAGGAGTGGGACGTTTTTGTGAAGTGCATGGTGGGGAGAGAGAAACTCCCTAAATGGAGAATATTGTGTGATGAATTTACATAGGAGGAGATCTGGGTGGGGTCTCAAGAGAAGGTAGTGGATGGTCCAGATGAGAAGAAAGTTTCTCTTGTGGGAGAGAGAAATGATAAGAAGAAGGACATGAGCAAGGTGAGATGATTTACATGTCACAATACTAAACACTATGCTAGTTAGTATTCGAACAACAAGAAGAAGAAGTTGGAACCAGCGGTGTCAGCATCAACAAATATTGTTGAGTTTGCTGAGAAATATGAGAAGGAGTTTTATCTCATGACAGGTCCTATGGGAAATGGTTTCCTAGTATTCGAGGACATTGAAGTGTAGTTCATGGACAATGTATCTTCTTGAAATATGATGGGAATGAGGTCATTGTTCCTATTCTTTCATAAACAGACTCAAATTACATTGTTGACAGTGGGGTCAGCTCACAACTTACAGTGAAGGGGGTTGTAAGTGTTATATTTAGCAGTTTTTTGGTGGTTGTCAAGGTGTTGTATATTCCATAAATGATAGTTAATTTACTCCCAGTGTCATATTTGGAGTTTGATGGATTTGGAGTGGTATTCTATTGTGGTCAGGTATTTTTATATCTAGAGGGAGCTACTCTAGACACAGTTGTATTGCTTAGTGTTAGGTATGAGAGTTTGTACAGGTTGTTGGGATGACCTGTGTTGGGGTTCAGTGGATTTCTAGATTCAGATTTTGTGTCAGAGAGTAGGCAAGTTGCATGGGACAGAGAATTGACATTGAGGACTCATTCCTCTTCAAGGACTCTCAGAGGACTCAACAGGCATGAGTTGAAATACATGGATTCTCATGAGAGTGTGGATTCTTCTAGGAACATGTATTCATTTCATAGATCATCGAAGGTCGCAACCAAGGATTCCAGTGTAGTGGGAATAGTGGCTTCATGTTAGGATCGAGAAGAGGCTTCTAGTACAAAGGGAGAGGCTACAACAACAGACATGATGATGGATTTGGATATGGATTACGGTGGTGATACTAGAAATACCTCTCTCTCTCAAAGGGAGTGTTATATTTGGTAGCTCAAAGGTACTTTTGCATCGGTGGCACCCAGCATGTGGAAGTAACCGAGCACATTTTCTCCCTAGTGAATTTATAATGTGTTTTTATAAAGTAACTTTATAAAGTTGGGTCTTTTATTTTTAAATTGTAAAAGTGACTTTATGATGTTATGGGTCACTTTAGTGACTTAAGTGAACTCAACAAAATATTAAATTATGATTGTTGATCTCATGAGGGAAATATTATATCTTAACCATCAATCTCATTAGAAGAACAAGGGTTAGGGTATTTACACTTTGAAATTGAATAAAGGAAACCCATGAGTGAGAGAGGGGAACACTTTTTGAAGAGAGTTGAAGGAAAGGTGAAGAGGCACACATCTCAGGAGAGTTTATTTGCTTGGAGGGAAAGAACTTCAATAGAGGAAGTTGGAAACGCATCCCTAGGAGAGGGATTGGCATGCACTTCAAGGAAGCTTCAGCATTAAAGAGTTTCATTATCATACAACATGGAAGTTCATATAGTACATTTTTGAGGAGGTCGTACAATAATTTTACTAGATTTGTAACTACAACTTTGTAATGTCCCTTTCAAATAAGAGCTCCAGAGAGGAGGCTTAATTGTCTAAACCGCCCCTTTAGACTATATCCAGGGCCAAAGAGGGGTAAACAGGGTTACCAGAGGTCACTCCAGTCACAGGTGTTATATTCGAAAAGTGACATTGAGCTAAAAAGGGTTAAAAGCGTGTTTAAGTCATTATGAACTAAAAATAGAAGTCAACAATGAATTAGGGTTTCAGCAGTGATTTAGGGTTT
>CBVK0100589708.1:0-11034 GCA_900067695.1 Picea abies | reverse complement strand
ATCGGTCTCGGCATTCCTGCTGAACCGCTCTTCCGATCTCACAGAACTTAAGAGTTTGTAATGTTTTTCGATCTCATATGTTATTGATAAATTCATCTCCATAGGAATAGGTGGATAAAAATCTCCAAAGTCTTTCATATTGATGTGCCATGCTATGCAAACACATCACCTTAAGTTGTTGCTTGAAGTAATATAACAACACCTTCATAAAAAGGAAAAGTCTTCCAATTGCTTTAGATTGGCTAACTGGCTTGGTATTGATCCATTCAATGAGTTCAAATCCAAGTCCATTGAGTACAAAAGATGACATTTACCAAGTTCTGGAGGCAACAGGCCCATCAATTTGTTGGAAGGGAGATTGAGTTGCTGGATATAAGAGAGTTTGGCGCCGCTCAGTCTATTAATCCATAGGTCAATGGAGCTTAAATTTTTGCTCTTCCCTAACCTTGAGGCTACTTCACCTTACAAATTATTATCCTTCATATCTAGATATTCCATCTAAAGATTCAATCCCATAAATTGGACGGGGATAACACCAGTCAAACCTTTGTGGTCGAGTCTCAATCGCCTCAAGCTCCGACAGTTCCCAATATCCATAGGAATTCCCCATTCGAAGAAATTTTTCCCCGTCAACATAAACTCCAACTGGCCAGAAGAGAAAAGTGTCGAAGGTATTATTCCAATGAGACAGGTTCCCAGTTACATCGAATCTAGTGAGATTGTTTCTGACGCCAAATTCCGATGAAATTGGACCAAAAAGTTGGTTGTCAAAGATGAAAAAGTATTTCATATGTCTCAGATTGCAAATCTCAGAAGGTATTTCTCATGTGAGACTTTTTTTTTTTAAGATAAAGATTCTCTAGATGACTCCCTCATCTGAAGAAAGAATGGGGCCTTAGGGAATTTTCAGACAAGAACAAAGTCTGTAATTGTTGCATACCACCCAGCTCTAGAGGAATGAATCCCTCAATCTTATTTCCGTGTAACCTCAAATATGTCAACTGCATGCATCTATGGATCTTTGAAGAGATGTTTATTTTATTATTTTTTAATTTTACTAATTTTTCCTATCGGGGTCTTAATCCAGATCACATCCAAATCACATAGAAATATTTGCAAATTAAAATGGATTTGAATCTACATACAAAGGATATGAATCTATCTATATTCACAATTAATGACTATAATTCATGTCCAAGACTATTTAGAATTTACATGATGCTCAATGCCAACAGCTAGACAATGAATTAAAATTCAAATAAACTGCATAGAGTAGTTGCAATGATACAAAGGAAGAGGGTATGCATTTCGTGAGTTGATTTTGGTGAAATGAAAACATTGAAATACTACTACAGTTTCCCAACTCCTATGGTATTTCCCCATTGAAACGATTATCTGACAGATCAATTTCAGTAAGACTGTTGTAGTTATCAACAAGCTCTTTGGGTATGTGGCCTTCAAGCATATTCCTGGTAAGGTAGAGAGGTATGCCAAACTCTATAACTTTCCCGAGTTTTCTAAAACTTCTCCATGCAGTTGATTGTGATAAAGATAAAGCTTTGTGAGGTGACAACATTTAGTTATGGAAGAGGGCATTGTCCTTGATAACTTATTTTCTACCAACCATAAGGTTGAGACAGTTGTGATATTTCCAACGTTTGATGTAATTTCTCCAATCAAGTTGTTTTGGTTCAAGTAGATCTCCTCCAAGAGCGAAAACCCATTAAAAAATGGAGGGGATGGTTTTCGTCAGGGACAAGTTAGAATAGAGCCACAATTCAAGTAAAATAAGAAGGAACTAGATAACCTATGTTGCACGGGGACCCATCGTCCCCAAAAAAACCCGCGTACCCACTGTCCCCGCGTTCCAGGGACTTGGGGACCCTTAAAATACTTACCCAAATTGTTGGGGAGTCCATTGGGGACTCGGGGACTTGTTGGTCGTCCCCAAGACGTTCTAGACAGATTTCAGGGATGTTCTTGACAGATTTTGAGGATGTTCTAGGTAGATTTCAGGGATTTTTTTGGGCAGATTTTGGGGATATTTCGAGCATATATCTTCAGTCATGAAAATCATGGAAATTGATGATTGGACAATAAGATCATTTTTCCCATCTATTATTTTTGTATTGCATTGAATCTAAATCTGTTGTAAAAGTTGTAGCTCAAAACATGGGTTTTGTATGATGGGTTTTGATTTGGGTTTTTGGTGATTTAAATATTGTATTTTCAGTAACAAGGTTACAAGAAGCAAAGTTTCCATGTCAAAAAAACAAGAAATGCAACATTTCAAAGGGTTGATCCTTATGGTTATTGTTCTCGTTCTTCTCATTTTTCTGGTCATCTTAGCTTTTAGATATCCTACATGGGTTTCCAGGATTCATTCAATTATAATGCTTCCACCATTCCAACCTCAAGCATTGTGAAAACAATCAGATAGTAGTGACTTCGATGGGGTACTAAATGTTTGAATAAATTCCTATTCAATCACCTTCTTAATCTGAAATATGAATCTAATCTCTTTATAGAACCAAAGTGTTTTATAATGGTTTTCAACACAACCATAAAAATCTGCAAAACCTATTGATAAGGGAATGCCTTTTTATGTTTTAACATAATTGTCATTAACAAGAAATACGAGTAAGAAAAATTGCTATAGAAACATTTCTCACTTAAGTTTCCTAAAGCTAAACTGCATTTTGCTCTTGTTTAGTAACCAATAATGAAATGTCACTTGGCTCTTTTTTAAATTGCTTGAGCTTTTTCAATATTGGCAAGTGTAAGGGTTGTGCATAATACTGTATAGTATAGCTTGTTATGCTTACAAGCTTGAAGCAACTACAAATTTTTATGGTGAATTTTAATATTTTTTAATATATATATATATATATATATCTGAAAAATTTGGGGGTGCGCTCTAGTTGTCCCGGGGACGTGGCCCCCCGTCCCCGTCATTCTCCCGTCCTGAAAACCAATGCAACATAGTAGATAACTAATTTTATAATGAAATAAGATGTTGGACAATTCCTAAAAATGGGTGAGATGTAATAATTTATCATCATTGTAATATTAAATATTGAAATTCATTTTCCTTGTCAGAGTCTCTTTGCTTTACAACTACGCACAAGTGATTCCTATTATTTTATTTTTTTCACTGACAAAGCTCAAGGCTCAAGCGTAACTCCATGTTAATTATACACCCATGTTCTCACCAATTGGTCTAGACTCACCACCAATTCCTTCCGAAGTTTTAATCATCACATGCTATTTGCTTGCTATTTTTCTCATATGGCACTCCTGGTTTTTGAAGTTGTAATCGTTGCAAGCTATGTACTTGTTGTTCTTCTCATTTGGCACTCTCGGTAACCCGGGACACTCTCCAAATCACCCTTCTCAATAGGATACAATAAATTCTCTTGAAATTGGGGACTAAATGGTAAAATCCCATTAATATGCTTGTGCTTTCCCTGAAACTTTGTTACCAGAAATAGTATAGCAGGTTCTTCTTTCTTTGATAAATAATCAGTAACTGAAATGGGATAGAAGTGCCATTTCTTGAGCATTTCTCATTATGATATCTGAAAAACATTAGCCACAATTAAACACAAATGAAAAACAAAAGAAAACAAAAAAGAACACTTAAAATGTTTCTATGTGAATGTAGTTTGATTTGTAACTTGAGAAATTACATTTTGTGGATTACTTTTGAGTTTTAAATGGTTTTGGATCAACTAAACTATCTATTATATGCATAATATTCATACTGTGAGGAGGGTGGACGGTTTCTTATCTTGAAACTCTCATCTCCCCATATCTTGTTCCATTGCCATTTCCTGTTTTTCATTTCTGGTGACATAGAATATAGCCACGAATAGAGGGAAGGCCCTATTGTATAAACATTGTCCCCTAATTTTGTGACTATGGAAATGCTAAAGCCATATTATGGTTGATTTCCTTAAGAAGTATACAAAAATGAAAACACAATGCATGGATCAATTTGCACATATGTGTAGATATCAAATTTGTGGGTGTAGGTGTTGGGTAAATATGGCCTATTGTGTGTTGTATTTTGGATTTTTTAGTTATGCATGGATCGATTTGCACATATGTGTAGATATAAATTTTTTGGGTGTGGGTGTTGGGTAAATATGACCCATTGTGTGTTGTATTTCCTATTTTTTAGTTAACATCCTTCAAGGGTATTCTATGGTAAACATTTACAAAAACCGATTTTCATAGATTGCAAAACAATGCCTAAATTATCCTACACGTAGTCACAAACTACAAGAAAAGACTTGTTAGATATCATGTCATCTACTCTTTCACCTCCCTTAGATAGTTGGGTACTAATTCAATCAAAATCTTATTTGAATAATCTATAGAACATCACTCGCAAGCTCAACAATGACATCACAACACCATTTGAGTAACAGAACAAGGAATATCGCACAACAACAACATGGATCCTCATATATAAAACCATGCATGAGAATAACAACAACTGTATCCTTGTCATGCTCCCATGGTAACTACAACCAACAAGATTTCTACTGGAGCAAAACTCTAAGATTTAAATAGCGTTGTAGCTCCTATAGTCTAGAAACATGACCATAACCATAACTATTACATATCAATCAAGAGAAAAATAGTGTAGTAGCTTGATGGAAGCAAGAGAAATGAATCCCCCTAGAAGCAACATCTCCAAGGCAAGAAATATAATATAAACCAATGGGTGCATGAAGTTATGCATGTTGGGAGATACCTCAAAGTATATCTTGTTTGGACACATTGGACGATTCTCAAATTGACATCTAACAAATAATACTTTCCCCAAATTCATGGTCAAGATTAATGTTAAAATGAATCATAACTGTTTAATATAATTTAATGATGATAATATGCAAGTTGCAGAGCCGAATTTAACTTGGAATGATCGAATTTCGAGTTTTAATGGTTTTTGTAGAGTTACAAACAATTTGGTGAATTGATGACCAAGATCTCTTTTGATCTGGAGATCAACAACTAAAATTCATCATGATAAATTTAAAAATACACAAGGTTCGATCATTTTGAAAGATTGATCAAATCGACAACTAAGATTCGTCACGATAGATTTAAAAATCCATAAGGTTTGGGCATTTTGAAAGGTTGATCAAATAAATGACAAAGATTCATTTCGGGGCCTTTTTGAAATGGATCAGATTGATGATCTGTGTTCAATTATGTCATGGAAGAGATGGAATAGAATCAATGGCCAATATCATTTTCGCTATTAGATCAATGAATTGTATTCATCGTGGATTTTGGTTGAAAATTAAGTGTGAAAATTCTCTATGAGAAGTCACCAATGGTCGACGGTCGGGTCAGACAAAATGGAGAACAAGTTTGGTTCGACCAGAAGACATCTCTGACAGTGAACGACCAATGATTGAATTGACGAAGTTGGCGAAGAGTTGAGTTCAACCAAAAGAAAACTTTGAGCATCGATAGCCTATGGTCGGGGGTCGAAAAATTTTGGCCAAAATTTCTAAGTGTCAATCTTTGTCAACAAAAATTTTGAAAGGTCGATGGTCGAGGATAGGCAAAAATCAAAGAAGTTTTCATGTGTCCATAAGAGATCGTCGATCATCGATCATCGATGGTTGATATTCGAGCTTCAACATGATTTGACGAAAGTTTCATGTGTCCAAAGAGGATCTCCAATTATCGATGGCCAACGGTGGGGCGTCAAGAGAATCCAACGAAGGTTTCATGCATTCAAGGGAACCGTTGATCACCAATGATTGAGGAATCAAGGATCAAAGAATTGTGACGAGATTTTTCATTTGTCCAAGAAAAGTGGTCGATCGCCGATGAGGGATAAGAGGATGATGATGTCGTCATCCATGTGTCATTCAATGACAACATACATGTGTCATGCCACATCACTCAAGTTGTCACATTAGGATGATGTGTCATGCCACATCGACATCCACGTGTCATGCCGCATCATCCTAGAACTGGTCGATGAGTGATGATCAGGTCAACCGATTTGAGGGAGTGTTTTCAACACTCCTTGGGGATCGTTGATCACCGACGGGCTGATGGTATGGTGTCGACCGAATTAGTAAGGCATTTTCATTTTCCAACGAAGATCGCCAATAGCCAATGCCAATGTCCAATGGAGCGCAAATCAATGAATCAGATTCCACACTATTTGAGATCAATGGTTCAGATTTAAAAGGATGTTATAGTAGTAAAACAATCGAATTTTTAAATTTTTTTAAGACTTTAACAGGTCACTAACTTTCGAGCCGATTTTAAGGTTCTAAACGACGTTTTTAGGTAGTCAAAACCTATGAAAATATAAATACATTATGTCTCTGCAACTCAAATATAAGAACTCGGAGAGAACTATCCAATGAGCTAAATGGTTTGCAAAACGAAGCTTGCATGAGGAAGTTACTTCTAAACGGCATAACTCCATGCTCAAAAAATTGTTTTGGGCACAAAAGTAGTTGATGGAAATCTTATGACCCAAAGAAGTCAGTGGTGGAGTCATAAGTGGGTTATGGGTACTTAAAAATGTGTAGAAAGAGAAATAAGACACCTATAACATGCAGGGGTAAATTGGGTAAAACAACCTTAACTTCTCTGGACAATAACTTTCAACTTGAAGCTTAAATTTGACCAAATGAATAATAGCTGGAAAGGTATTGAGTAGAAGACAATTTTCAACCCAGAATTTTAAATTGGGATTTCGATTTTCTTGTAAAGTGATAAAAGATATTGTTGTAGCAGTAAATGAGCGTAAAATTGCAGCATGTGGATGTCACAACTTTTCACTCAAAGCTCAGATTGAGACATGAGAACAACCGTTGGAAAGTTGTTTTGGAGAGGAATGCATTTAAAGAATCATACTTGGGAGTAGTGCATTAATATTCTTCATAATTTAAAGTGAAGAATGACCTATAATCTAATTAATAAATATTTTGTAACATGCTTAATTCTAACAACAATTATTGCATGCGCATTCTTACAGAATTAGAAATACAGAAGAGCGCACTTTAGTTCCTAAATGAGAACTAGAGATATGGAGGATGATCAAGGATGTTACAGCCATGAAGAAGAATTTAGAAGTCTGCATGTTAGCATAGTTAATGTTGATATTGAGTCTAATGGAAGAAGAGACAGACAGGAGCTTGTAACTATGAGAAGTCTACAAAACGAAGTGCAGAGATATAGGGACGATAACGAGAGGATCAAGAAGGCTCAAGAAGAGATACTCCACAACTTGAATATGTTGCAGAAGAAAGTCAACAAGGATTCATGCATAAGAAAATAAACTAATTCCAAGCAAGTGGAGGTGGGTCTCATGATAGGAAGGATGATCACGGAGTATCTAGACGATCAAGGAGTATTAACATGCATCAACATATCATTCCCTAGGGAACTCGACCAGAAAAACATATGCACATTCAATGTCAACAAGTAACCCAAGTATATCTCTCGTCAGGCATCAAAGAAGGAGTCACGGGTCAGACAACTTGCTAGGGGAATTGACGAGAGAGAGATACCAGAAATACTGAGCAAGGAGAGACTTCACCACTGCGGCTGTTCTGTCACCTTCCTTAGACTTGTGCCTCATTCTTCCCTTCGTTGATATGCTAGACTCGCACCTTGATTGCAGAGTGAGTTAATGTGTGTCAAATGAGCTAGACGCGCCTACCTATATTTATACTAGTATGTCAGGTGACTTTTCAAGTGGGCATGACTTATCTTTCTAGAGCCTTCCTTCTAACTCTTTATTATCATTCTCCTTGGGATGACTTCTCTTCTAGGGTATTTCCACATCTGTTTAATAGTTCTCTTGCTTCCAGAATCTTCTTCTCTTAGCACAAAGGTTGTCTTGGAGGTTAATACCTCATGCAAATACCAAAACATAAACACTCTCTTCGTTGGGGATGTATTATCCATGATATTTTTCAACTAGTAGTCTCAATCACCTCCATACAAGGCATGTATAAGACTACCACCAATCACATGGTCCTGCAGACCAGTCTGCAGGTAACATTAGAATATCCACAGAAGCTATCCCATGATCTCATAGATCATTTCACAAGTATCATCATAGCCACACAAGGTATCCCATGATCTTATAGATAATGTCACAAGTATCATCATAGCCACACAGACTCTCTGATGAGTGTATACATCAATGTCATGCATATGGGCCTCGTCATCACATGTAGCATCTGTCTAGTGGGCACATCCTCATCATCCTTTCAGACCTTATGGTTCTTCGCTTCCTTTCAAACCTTGTGTCATTACAAGACTTCATCTAGCTCACACAAAACTAGGTAACTATCACAACTATCTAGCTCACACAGAATCTAGGAAACTATCCCTTTTGGTTGGCACACCAGGCATCGAGTACACAGTGACTAGGAATCTAACCTCAATGATTAGGTGATATAGTGCACACACAATACTCATCTAGCCCAAGGCTAGGAACACCTCCAACCACACATGTTGACCCTACAACTTGAAACCTATGCATCTGTCGGCCCCGAAGGTTTGGCATATTGTTGACCCTGTGCAATGTCATGTTGACTGGTGCCAGAGCCAGTAACGTGCCCATGAATGACTACCCACTGCTACCACAGTCTGCATGCTACTTCCCCCTGGAATCACATTTGTAACTCATCACTCCCTCTTACGAGGGAAGTCCTTCAGGGCCACACCAAGCGTGTCCTTGAAATACTCAAACTTTATCTTTAATAGAGACTCGATCAACACATCGACTATCTGCTTGTCTATAACAACATATTGGATATTCACTACTCTCTTTTGTACCATGTTTTGGATATAATGGTACTTTATCTCCATATGCTTTGACTTGTAATGAAATACTTGGTTTTCTGACAAATTTATGCACCTCTGGTTGTCACAAAAAATACAAGTCATCTCCAACTTGAGAATAAACAACACTGCAAGTAACTTACAAACTCACATGGCTTCGTGGAACATGCTGCTATATATTCTTCACCGGCCATACTAAGTTCCACACTAGTTTGCTTTCTGCTAAGCCACGAGATCATAGCTAATCCCAAACTAAAGTAGCATCTTGAAGTACTCTTTCAATCTGCGACACTACCGACCCAATCTAAATCAGCATAACCTTGCAGTTTTATCTCACGATCTGAAACATATGAGTCCAGATTCCTTGGGAACATGCACATATACTAGACAAACAAATATCCTCACTTGGTCGACCTCTGGCTTTTCTCCTGTAAACATTTCTTCTAGTGTCTTGTTCCCAAGTATATGGTGAGGACTTTTATTCTGCACACATACAACAATCCTAGCTGCTTTTGCCCATAGATGCATTGGTAAATCTTGATCATGAATAATAGCCTTTACTGCTTCCATTATCATGCAGTTCTTTCTTTCTGCCACACCATTCTGTTGCGGATTGTAGAGAGTAGTGAGCTCTCTCTTAATCCCAACTTCTTTGCAGAATGCTTTGAAATCATCTGATGTGAACTCTCCTCCATTATCTGACCTCAAGATCTTAACCTTCTTTTCAGAAATATTTTATACAAGGGCTTACAATTCCTTGAACTTGTTGAATACTTCTTCTTTTGTTTTCAAAAAATAAATCCAAGTTTTACGTGAGAAATCATCAATAAATGACACATAATATACATACCCGCTAAGTGAAGTGGTTGTCATCGGTCCACACACGTCTAACTGCACGATGTCCAAAAATCATTTGGATTTGTTGTC
This sequence comes from Picea abies, assembly GCA_900067695.1. Classification (NCBI taxonomy): domain Eukaryota; kingdom Viridiplantae; phylum Streptophyta; class Pinopsida; order Pinales; family Pinaceae; genus Picea; species Picea abies. The sequence goes on along the minus strand of CBVK0100589708.1, from coordinate 1,266 downwards.
ACTACTTGGAAATGGACTCTCCACGTTCTTGCCTTGTGCACATCCCTTGCATATGCCATCATGATTCACATGAATCTCAGGCAAACCTGTAATGTATGTGAGCAACTTTTATATGCCATAGCTCACTCGGATTTACTGTATTGTGAACTAATGTTGAATCTGAATGTCCCTTTAATTTGTATAGACCTCTTTCTTGAACACCAATCACAATAGCATCATCAATAGACTTTCCTCTTGACCACATAAGAACTTCACCATCAATGAAAGAAACTCTTAATCCTTTCTCATCTAATGCTGATATAGAAAAGAGATTCTTCTTCAAACTAGGTACATACAAAACATCTTTTATCTTCATAGGCTTTCCAGAATCCAACCTATAGAAGGATTCTCCTACCCCTTTAATGGGATATTGATAGTCATCACCGAGCTTCACCTTATGAGGTGAATCCTTCTAAACCAGTTTTGAAAGAGAATCCTTGTAACCAATCTGTGCTTAGAAGCACCATTATCGATAAGCCATGTGTCACTTCCATGAGTTACTGTCCCTGCAAGAGATGATATCAATACATATTATTCACTTGAAACATCTTCTTTTTCTTTCCTCTGAACAGGTTCATTGCCTTCTACAACATGTGAATGATTTCTTTTATACTTTCATTTTCTAATCTGATCTTTTATGTGAGGACAATTTCTAGCAATGTGTCAAGTCTTCTAGTAGCTAAAGCATATGTAACTTGAATAATCGTGTTGATACTTTAGTGAATTTTGAAAATTCTTTTGATAATGAACCTCTTTTATGCTCTTTCCATTTGTTGTATGTGTTGCTAGTGCTTGATTTTCATCATCACATAAATTTTCTTCTTTTGCTGCCAATCTAGCTTCTTTTTGAGTGCAATCTTCCCATAGCCTGCTAAGCTTTGTTAGTTTTCTTCTAGAATAGCTTTGGGAGTTGTTACATAAATATAAGTGATCTTTGTACCATAGTGAATCATTTTTCCATGTAAATGTATCTGATGCATTGGAATCTTGCTGCAACTTTTGAATGAGAGTCCACACTTTTTCGTCATTCTTCCATTCATCCCTTGCATCTATTATCCAATTGGGTTGGATGATCGAGATAGCACAGAGAAAGGCCTCAACATATTCATCCTTTATTGAGAGTGCATCTGCCACAAAATTTTGCTTCCCCTTTTTATAAATGATTTTAAAATCATAACCCAATATCTTGGTTACCCATTTTTGTTGTTCTTCTGAAGATAGTCTTTG
>CBVK0100589706.1:0-19066 GCA_900067695.1 Picea abies | reverse complement strand
GTATTTAGGTGACACTATAGAAGCGGCCGCGACAACTTGTCCACCAGGAATGATGTGTTTCCCTATGGCTCTTTTTAAGCATGATACATGAAAGACATTGTGTATCTTGCTGCCCGGGGGTAGATCAAGCTCATATGCCACGACCCCTACCTTTCTGTTTACCCTATATGGTCCAAAGTAGCGAGGTTGGAGCTTTTCTGCGCCACTCCTCTTAATAGATGCATGTTTGTATGGTTGGAGCCTTAAGAATACCAAGTCACCAACTTCAAATGTGCGCTCCACTCTATGCTTATCTGCTTGTACCTTTTGTTGATTCTATGCCCTTTGCAAGTGGTCTTTAAGCTCTTTGAGTATATCCTGACTCTGCTAAATCCAATACTGTACAATAGGAGCTCTACTCTCACCGAAGACAATCTCCACAAAGGTGAGGGGATCATAGCTGTATAAGGCCCTGAAACACGACATACTAATAGACATGTGATAGGTGGTGTTGTAACAATACTCTCCCAAATGAAGCCACTTAACCCATGCCTTCTGTTGCCCTGAAACATAAATTTGAAGGTAGCCTTCAACCCACTTGTTGATTATCTCGGTTTGGCCATCAATTTGAGCATGATAGTTAGTATTGGGGGCCAGGGCCGTACCTACCAACCTGAATAGCTCCTGCCAAAAGATGCTTATGAACTTGCTGTCCTTGTCACTCACAATGGTTTTGGGTAAACCATGCAACCTGAAGATCTCTCTGAAGAATAAATCTGCAACCTGTGAAGCACTGTAATCTGTGGCAATGGCGAAGAAATGAGCAAATTTGGTTAGTTTATCCACAACCACAAAAATGCAATCCTTGCCCTGGACCTTGGGCAATCCCGTGATGAAATCCATTGATATACTTTCCCATTTCTTCTCTGGAATGGGGAGTGATTGCAATAAACCTGTTGGATGAGTGTCTTCATCCTTGTTCTCCTAACAAGTGGAGCATTCCTTGATATAGCGCATCACATCCTCCTTCATGCCCTTCCATGCGAATCTCTCCCTTATCTGCCTGTATGTTTTGACAAGCCCCTGATGCTCTTCCAATGGTGAATCATGACATGCCTGTAATGTTAATGATTGCAGCTATGTGAGACATTCTCCAACTTACAAACCTGTGAGGTGTGGATCATTGCAACTATGTGAAGTCTTTCTCTCAGCTTACAAACCTGAGAGAAAGCCCCTAAGAAGGGCATGTGGTTCCTGCCGGAGACAGAGCTGGGAACGTAGAGATGACCTCCTCCATTCAGAGAGTTGAGAAGAACTCCAGATGATTATCCAGTGGAAAAGCGATCTGTTGAGTTAGGACGTGCCTGTGGTTGAGCACAAGGTGAACGTGTGAAATCCCGAAGTGCTGGGTGCATCGTCATGAGAACATAAATGAAGATGATGTATTAGCCTCCTCTGAGCAGCAGAGTTGATGAGAAGACTCTAGATGATTCTCCTGTCGGTGGTAGTGGGAAAGCAGATTTGTAGAGTGGACGTGCTTGTGGACAAGCACAGGTGAACGTGTGAAGACCTGATTCTTCTATGTAATGCAGTGAATCAGAGCTATGAAATTCCTATGGATGTGCCACTAGTGGATGAGCACTAGTGAGTGTATTAGATCCTTTGGTATATATTGTTCAATAGTCAGACCTACCTGTAACCCTAATTGTTATGTAAAGGGTACATGTCGGCCCCACCTTAATATGTTTAATATTAAATGTAAAAGATAATTAATATTAATATTAATATTAATTATAATAATAATAATAATAATAATATGACTTAGAGAGGTCGGCCTTGTTCAGCCAATAGACACTTCAGTTGATAGGACAAGTCTAATATAAGTAAAGGGAAATTTCCCATTGTGGAATCATATCTTTCTCTTGAGTTTGGAAATTTCAGCAAGTACACTTCTTTGGCAAAAGGTTGCAACTCTCTTGGGCACTAGAGTTCTAGGGTTTGAGCACCCTCTTGTGTGCTAGGTCTTTCTTGGTGGCAAAGGTCTTTCTCTTGAAGATTATAGCAAAGGATTTGGTTGGGTTTTCTTCCCTTGTTGAGAAGGGTTTCCCAGGATACATTTTGTGTTCTTGTGCATGGTGCTTGTTCTTGTGATCTTGGTTGTTGCAGCATTTATGGTTATGGTTAAATGATAAAATGGAATGAACTTCATGCTTAACCTAATGCTTATGAAAAATCAACATGGTATCAGAGCATAGGTCTTGAAAGAACCCATTGCACAAGCATCTACCAAGTCTCATCCTTTACCAGTCATTCCTACTCTCCTGCAGAACCGTACGACCCTCCTAGGGTTTCCAGAAAATTCGTACGACCCTCTTCTTTTGGGTGTTTCAGCCCCTTAGAACTTGGACGCTGGGGCTATTCTTGGCATAGAAGAGTATGGCCTCTTCCAGTGCATCTCTAGAAGCTCTCAAAACGAAATTCCGAGAAATTTTGATTTTTGGACCTAGGGTTTCTAGGGTGCCGAAATTTCTTGCAAAATATTAATTCTGGATTTCTGAAGAAACGTTTTTTCTGAATCAACAAGCATTTCTGTGTTACTATCAAATTGATTGTTAGCAGTCATAAGTCCAATATAATCTAAGGTTGCAAATTTAACCTAATCATTAGGTTTTTTAAATCCAGTTGGCAAGAATTTGAAGAAACAAATCAAATGAAGAACAAAACCTTGGTAGAAGATAGGCTTGATGGAGCAAGCAACTTCAGCCCCTGGAAATCAAAGCTTCTAGTCACTCTTGAAGAAGATGATCTCTTGGATGTGACAACTAAAGTTCTACCAGACAATGCTACAGATATAGAGAAGAAGATAAGAAAGGAAGTTGATGTCAAAGCAAGAAAATAAGCATCTACTCAGTAAGAGATCACCTCTTGCCTCGTATTGCCAATCTGAAGACAACCTATGATATGTATGAAGTCTTAAAAGGAATGTTTGAAAGTGACAACACCCTCAGAGCTCTCACCTTAAAGAGCCAACTTCAAAGTACCAAGATGACAAAGGGTGACTCAGTTGCACTCTTCTTTATGAAGATATCAGAGATTAAAGAACAGCTAGAGACCATTCGGGAAATCATGTCTGATAGATAAATTGTCTTAACCACTCTCCAGAATCTTCCAAAATCATGGGAGCCTTTCATTCAAAGTATCAATGGAAGAGAAGCTCTACCAACCTTTGATCGACTATGGACAGATTGCATTCAAGAAGAACTTAGACTTATCAGAAACAAAGGAGTGGAAGATTCTTCAGAAGATAATCATGTCCTTGCACTTCATACAAAGAAGGGAGGAAGATTCAAAAGAAATTTCAGGCAAACATTTAAAGGTGAAAAGCCTCCATCCAATCCAGGTTATCAAAGAAGAGATGCTTCAGAAATTCAATGCTTCAGATGTGACAAATATGGACACATTGCGAGAAATTGTCCAACCAGGAAGAAGGGAAGACAATATGCTTCCATTGTTGACATTGATCCAGATCCACCTCAAGTGAGTGAAGAGAAGAGAGAGGAGAAGTACTTCCTCTAAAAGGACATGGATACAAACTAGGTAAATCTTTTGATCTATAATTTTATAGTTGATTGCATTTTTCTCAAATAAATGAAGGATATTATTCCTAGTACAAGAGCTCTCAAAGACTTGGACCATTATCCCTAGTACGGGAGTCCAAACCATATTTAAATTGTTCATTATACAAGAACAAGCAAAAATGTTGTCCCTGTAAAGCAGAAAGTCTTTTAAAGATCCAGAAAATCTTAGATAGAGATTAACAATAAGACTATTACCTTCTCTCCCTTCAACATTTCAGAGGGAGACAAACTTTATCCCAGTTGATCCAGTTGTTCCAGCCGATATATTCAGAGATATTGCAGTAAGGCCTAAAAGGCCTACCTAGACCCACTCTGCAAGAGGCAAAGAATCATACAAGCCTCTCAAGGCACATTCCGAGAAAGAAAAAAAAATAAAAAAGATTTTCGAGCTATCCTTCAGTCATGAGCCACTTCATTGATGCTGAGAATCCTTGTCTTAGAGAAGCAACGAGAGAACCGATATGGCAAGAATACCAGTATATCTTGAAGAATGATGCATAAGATATTTTTTCAGGGATCAAAAAGGGAAGTCTGTGATAACTTCTAAGTGGACCAAAATGATCAAGCATGCAGCTGATGAGAGTGTCAAGAAATACAAAACGAAATCTATAGCCAGAGGGTTCTCACAAACAAGAGGGAGTTGTCTATAATCAGACAAGATTGATCCACAGTTGTTTGGATCACTAATGTATTTGGTTAACACCAGACTTGACTCATGCCATACAGTGAATGTGCCTAGTCATTTCACGAGTCAACTGAGACAGACTCACTAGACGACAACAAGACATGTATATACGAGGCACAATTGGATATGGCCTGAGATATGCCTCCAGTATAATCTTGGGTTTACAGGACATGACGATTCAGATTGAGCAAAAAGTATAGTGGACCGAAAAAGCACATCCAATTGATGTTCTACCATGAAGATTGCCATGGTTTCCTAAGTGCAGCAAGAAACAAAACTCTGTGGCCTTGAGTACCACAGAGACAGAGCATATAGCAGTGAATGAGCAAAGTAATGTGGCTTCACAAACTTCTAACATATTTGTTTGACCACGAGATGGATCCTATGATAATAATCAAGAGTCGTGTATAAAGCTCCTTAAAGAACCCAATGTTTCCTAATAGATTGAAACACGATGAGATATCCTTATGTCAGAGACATGATATAGAGAAAAAAAAATCCTATACTTGCAGTACCTTCCTACACCTGAGCAGACTGCAGACATTTACACCAAACAGACTTGGTGAAGAACGCCTTTCAAGTTGAGAGGGAGTATTGATGACTCCAGCCAAAAACAAAATTCAGAGTACATCTGTATGAGACTTGGCATGATGAAGAATGCCTCCCTAGCTGAGAGGGAGTGTTAATGATTGCAACTATGTGAGACATTCTCCAACTTACAAACCCGTGAGGTGTGGATCATTGCAGCTATGTGAAGTCTTTCTCTCAGCTTACAAACCTGAGAGAAAGCCCCTAAGAAGGGTACGTGGTTCCTATCGGAGATAGAGCTGAGAAAGTAGAGATGACCTCCTCCATTCAGAGAGTTGAGAAGAACTCCAGATGATTATCCAGTGGAAAAGCGATCTGTTGAGTTAGGACGTGCCTGTGGCTGAGCACAAGGTGAACGTGTGAAATCTCGAAGTACTCGGTGCATCGTCATGAGAACATAAATGAAGATGATGTATTAGCCTCCTCTGAGCAGCAGAGTTGATGAGAAGACTCCAGATGATTCTCTTGTCGGTGGCAGTGGGAAAGCAGATCTGTAGAGTGGAAGTGCCTGTGGACGCGCATAGGTGAACGTGTGAAGACCTGGTTCTTCTATGTAATGCAGTGAATCAGAGCTATGACATTCCTATGGATGTGCCCCTAGTGGATGAGCACTAGTGGGTGTATCAGATCCTTTGGTATATACTGTTCAAGAGTCAGACCTACCTGTAACCCTAATTGTTATGTAAAGGGTACAGGTCGGCCCCATCTTAATATGTTTAATATTAAATGTAAAAGATAATTAATATTAATAATAATAATAATAATAATAATAATAATAATACGACTTAGAGAGGTTGGCCCTATTGAGCCAATAGACACTTCAGTTGATAGGACAAGTCTAATATAAGTAAAGGGAAATTCCTCATTGTGGAATCATATCTTTCTCATGAGTTTGGAAATTTCAGCAAGTACACTTCTTTGGCAAAAGGTGCACACCTCTCTTGGGCGCTAGAGTTCTAGGGTTTGAGCACCCTCTTGTGTGCTATGTCTTTCTTGGTGGCAAAGGTCTTGCTCTTGAAGATTATAGCAAAGGATTTGGCTGGGTTTTCTTCCCTTGTTGAGAAGGGTTTTCCAGGATACATTTTGTGTTCTTGTGCATGGTGCTTGTTCTTCTGATCTTGGTTGCTGCAACATTTATGGTTATGGTTAAATGATACAATGGAATGAACTTCATGCTTAACCTAATGCTTATGAAAAATCAACATGTAATACTCGTCTTTTGAAGGTTGACTTAGGAGCCAGGAAGATTCGACCCTTGTTGTATATGATGTCATCCACAATCCTGAAGTTATCATCCCGTACCTTCCCATCCATCAATTCACAAGCAAACTTGTTTTTAGAATATTCCACCAAAAGGTGCGCCTTCCAGTCAACTAAAATATTTGTCATAGCATAAACTGAAGGTCTTCTAGATAAAGCATCAACCACCACATTATTTTTCGCTTTGACAAATTCAATGTCAAATTCATAGGCTTGGATCTTGCTAAACCATTTCTGCTATCTTTAAGTTATGTCCTTTTGGTCCAAAAAGTACTTGAGGCTATTGTGATCTGTCCTCACAACAAATTTGGCCCCAACCAAGTATTGTTTGAATTTAACCAATGCATGCATGATGGATAGCATTTCTTTGTCATAAATGGTGTAGAGAAGTTCAGGGTCCCTCAGTTTTCGGCTCTCATAGGCAATGAGATGCCTATTCTGCATAAGTATTGCTCCAATGCCCTCTCTTGAGGTATCACATTGCAATATGAAGGGCTGTGAGAAATCTGGTAAAGAAAGTACCGAACAAGTGCTCATTATCTTCTTCATCCTGTCAAAAGTCATCTGTGCCTCTTGACTCCACTTAAATGTGCCCTTTCTGGTCAAATTTGTCAAGGGTGTGCAAAGTTGGGAGAAGCCTTTGACAAGCCTCCTGTAGCAACAACTGATGCCAAGAAATCCCTTCAACTCAATAAGAGTCTTGGGTGTTGGCCAGTCAAGTATGGCTTGTATCTTTTCTTGGTGCACCTATACTCCTTTCACTCCAATGATGTGTCCCAAATAAAGAACTTTTGTCATTCCAAATTCACATTTGGACTCTTTAGCATATAAGGATTGTCCCTCCATGATGGCCAATATCTGATCTACATGCTGAAGATGATCTTCCCAAGTTTTTATATATATCATCTAATCATCAAAGAAGACCAAGAGTAATTTTCTCAATTGCTTGTTGAAGACATGATTCATACAAGATTGGAAGGTGGTTGGTGCCTTAGTTACCCCAAAGGGCATAACCAGAAATTCGTAGTGACCATAATGACATCTAAAAGTTGTTTTGGGCACATCTTGCTCCCTCATTTTGATCCGATGATAGCTAGAGCGCAAGTCTATTTTGGTGAAGTAGACAACCCCATGAAGCTCATCCAATAGTTCATCAATCCTAGGGATGGGGTATCTGTTCTTGATAGCCTTTTTGTTCAATGCCCTGTAATCAATGCACATGCGCATTGCCCCATCTTTCTTCTTTACCAACACCACTGAAGATGCAAAAGGACTAGAACTTGGTCTAATGTGGTCCAGGTCCAAAAGTTCTTTGATAGCCTTTTCAAATTCGTCCTTATACTTTTTTGGGTGTCTATATGGAGTAGTAATGACAGGTTTTGCTTCTTCTTCCAATTCTATAATATGTTCAAACCCTCTATATGGTGGTGCTCCTGGTGGAATAGGTTGAAAAACCTTGCTGTGCCTGTCAATGATTTTCTGAATGTCTTGAGAGTAATGAGGATGCCCCTTCTTGTCCACCTGAACTGATATTCTGCATTTTGGTGCATATACAATGTCTTCTCTCCTAAAAATGGCCTCCATGTGCTTTGCTGTCACCACTCTAGGTGTATTACCTGTCATCCTTCTAAGCATCACCTTTTTCCCACTCTCTTCATTGAAAGACATCTTCATGGTTTTGTAGTTGGTGGTGATAGGTCCCAATGTACTAAGCCATTGAACTCCCAAGATGATGTTAGTATCTAGTAGGTCCATCACATAAAAGTCTCATGCCAAGTCGTGCTTGCCCAAAGTAAGTTTCATCCCTGGAATATACTTGTTACAAGGCATGGTGCGCCCCCCTGCTACCTCCACATGGAATCCCTCAAACTCCACTATAGGTATATGCCTTCTTTTCAGTAAGGCTGAATTTATAAGTTGTGTGAAGCTCCCCCATCAATGAGTACTGAAACCTTCTGTCCCTGAAGCACTCCTCTCATCCTGAAGGTATTGAATTTAGGCACCCCACTGATGGATGCTATTGTAACCTTCTTGTCTACTGCAAGGCCGAAACCTGCTTCTTCCCCTTCTTCATTCTCTGTCGGGTCCACTCTAGGTGGATTTGCTTCTATGTTCTCGATATGGCTGAAATCTTCTTCCTCCTCATCAAAAATCACCTCAATATAATGGGCCTTGCCCTTACCCATGCATTTGTGCACTGGATCCCAAGGTTCCTTGCATGTGAAGCATAGTTGCTTCCTCAATTCTCTCCTAGTAGCCTCATCCATTCTGTCCTTTCCTCTGTCAAGCTCCCTTTGATCTCTCCCCCCTTGGTTTATGGGTGGTCTAGGGGGAAACTTAGTTTTTGCTGCAGATCCCATCAAGTCCCTAGTCCTACATAAGGCCTCCTGTAAGTTGGAAGGCTTAAAATCCTTGACCCAACCTTTTAGGGGTTCCATCAACCCCTTTGTAAAGAGCATCATTAGTCTCGCCTGGGACACATCTGGCACCATCACTGCTATCCTCTGAAACTCCTCTATATAGATCTCCGGTGACCCAGTTTGTCTGAGTTGTGTGAGTTCCCTGAAATGTAGCTTTGGATCTCCCTGATCAAATCTTTCCATAAGTCTCTGAGTGAACTCTGTGTAAGCAGTGATCTGGTTATGACCCAAGGTAGTCAAACCATGATACCACTAGTCATGAGCATTGCCTTTCAAGTACATGGTGGCAAACTTGATGGCATCCATCTCCTTCATGGGGTTAAGTTGTAAATAGGTGTCTAACTTTTGCACCCAAGCTTGCACAGTCACCTTGGAAGACCCATCAAAGTATGGAATCTCCATCTTACCTGCCCTGCGCTCCAGCTCATTGTTGTTCCTATGATAGTTTTTGGGTTTACCCTTGAATTTGATACCACAATATTGGTCCAATGTAACCTGTCTCCTGAATCCTGCACTCAATGATTCATATTCCTTGGCATATTCCTCAAAGTTGTCTTCTATTTCATTGAAGTGGTTATCCTGTGGCTGGCCATCCAAGAATGTAGGCATATAAGGTCTAGGGGTAACCCTACTGTTTATTGCCCCCCTGGAAGTCCCCCCTCCAAAGTTTTGTCCCTCTATATGGTAGTGAAGATCCTGCTTATGATAATGTCTAGTTCCCCCATGGGAACCACTGGCTTCCTTGTTTGCATAAATGTTTGGGCCATTCCCCCCATGTATCATCTGCAACAGGAGTTGCACAATTTTTTCTTGGTTAGCATTTATTTTTTCCAAAGTTTCCTTTATTTCAACCTGTCCCTTGCGCATTGTCTCCTGGTTCTCTTGTAGATGGAGCTCAAGTGTACACTGTGTATTGTCTATGGAACTTTTCATCTCCCTTGCTATACCTCCTAAAACTTGTAGCTCACTGTCCTCACCTGAACCTTCCATTTCTGCCTTTGGTTTATCTATCTGTCTTCTATGCCTTCCCATATAGATACCACTGAACTTCTGCATGCGCTAATCCCCGGAAGCTGGGAGGATTTAATGTTCTGATACCACTGTAATGTTCCCAAGCTGATTTTTTTGCCCGAAACCAAAGATTGTTTAACTGTTTGTTATTGTTTCAGTGTGTTATGCAGGTTTGTCTCATCAAATTGCACATTGAGGGTTTATTCCTTAGAGATTATGGCATGGATATATAGATCTGAGCATATAACACAAGAAAATGACAAGATACAAGCAATGAAGATCAATATATAGCCAACAACTTCAGATCTGACCTTTATTTAGATAGTAGAGTGTTCTTAATACAATAGATTTGCAGATCCGGGATAATACAAGAAGAATAACCAAGATGGAATAAGGACTGCTCCAACAAGCTCCAAAACTGAAGAGAATAGCCTCCAAAGGCACCACAATAAACTGGAGAAAGGGACAAGATTAGTTTCTTTCCCTTCAAGAGCTAGATCCAATCCTCTTGGCTGAGTTGTGCCCTCCTGGTTGGTTGTAGCTAACCAATATTTCAGCCTCCCTCCTAGAGACCTCTAGATGCCACCAAAATTGCTAGAACAGTAGATCGGGGCAAGACAAACCCCTTGGCAGAGTTTCAAGCTGATTGAGGAAGATATGACCCCTCAAATGGGTGGATCCTCTTTCTGCAGTGCGCCCTCCTCTCCAACTTGTGCCAAGCTCCAAATAAAATGAATAATAGAGAAACCTCCTCCACAATGGGTTAGAAAGGGCACCCTAGACCATACAATGAAAACCCAGTAGGCCTTAAGCCTCAAAACCTCCTCCTCTTTCCAGATCGAGCATTTATTCTTCAGATGGTGCGCCCTTCTGCTGGAAACCCCCTAAGGCTGCGCAATACCTCTTCCTTTGCTGAATGAGTGACCTGTACCTACTGTAGAATGGTGGGGGAGGAATATTGCACCTCCATGACCAAGCTTGGATCAGGATAGGTGGGATCTTTCACCACCAAGCTGATCTCCAGGGTTTGTTATCCCAAAACCATCAAAACCTCTTTGTGCTCAAGAGCCCAAGATGCAAAAGTGGTAATAATCCAGAATGAGTGAGATATGCACCCTCCTTTTTCTTTTATACCGTGATCTAATTATCTGTTGAGTTAGTTGACCACCTCCTGGGGTTAACTCCTTGCTTTTCCACACGTGGTCTTTTCCTTTGTTCATTTTACCTTTTCACCCAAAGTCAACTTAAAATTATAAAATTGTGCTTAGGTAAGTACTCTGGGGTTTCTTGGTCCCGCTAATTCATGAGACTATAGTCTAGTGGGGACAACTAGACTAGTCCTCTTTATCAAGAGGTGGGGGACATTACACTCAGTCACCTCACGTGACTGATCGAGGGAACCCTTGGCCAGAGGGGTCAGCTGGCATGAGAAGAAACAACACCCTTCCCTCTCAACGAGGGTGGACATTCCACAACACTCCAAGCTTGTCCTTGAAGTACTCATACTTTACTCTTGACAAGGGCTTGGTGAGGATGTCTGCTATCTGCTCGTCCGTGGATATGTACTGGAGCTCCACAACTCGTCTCTGCAGCATGTCCCAAATGTAATGATATTTGATCTCTATATGCTTAGACCTGTCATGGAATACGGGGTTCTCGGTAAGCTTCATGCAACTTTGATTGTCAGAATGTATCAAAGTTGGCTCTAATTCTAGATCAAATATCCCAGTTAGCAACTTCTAGAGCCACACTGCTTCATAGCTTGCCACGCTTGCTACGATATACTCTGCTTCTGAAGTACTGAGTGCCACTGATGTTTGCTTTCTGCTCAACCATTAGATCATGCCTGATCCCAGGCTAAAGCAACATCCAAACGTATTCTTGCGATCCACTGCACTCCCTGTCCAGTCAGAATTTGTATATCCCTGCAGCTTCACATCTCCACCCGAGACATATCTCAATCCATATCCAACCGTACCATGAAGTTACCTCAACATATGCTTTGTTGCCATCCAATGTACCTGTCTAGGTTCAACCGTGTGTTGACTCAAGGTATTCACTGCAAAGCATATGTCTGGCTTGGTGTTAACCAGGGACATCAAGGATCCAATCAACTGTTTGTACATCGTGGGAACCCCCAATTCTGAAGATTTATCACTCAAGAGCTTTAGATTTATTGTCATGGGTGTGGTCATGGACTTGCGGTCCATCATCCCAAATTTCTTCAAGATCTCAACAATATATTTTCCTTGGCTAAGGAAAATCTCATTTGATCTCTGCCACACTTCCAATCCCAAGAAGTAATGCATCAGACCTAGATCCTTCATCTCGAACTCTGAAGCGAGCTCCCTCTTGCACCCAACTATGAGATTCTCATCTCCTGTTAGAAACAGGTCATCCACATGTAAAATCAATGGGAAACCATCAATAACTGTCTGATTTGGCATATCATGCCCTGGGTGCCTGCTTAGGCATGTACAAAGCCTTCTTCAATTAGCAGACATGAGACTCCTTCTCATGTATCTTGTGGTTACTCTAAATACACCTCTTTTGGTTACCAGAGCAAGTGTCTCGTCATAATCTTCTCCCTATTGCTGGGAGAATCCTCAGGCCACAAATCAAGCTTTGTACATCTCTATGCTGCCATCTGCAACATGCTTGATGATGTAGATCAACTTGGAAGTCACTACTGACTTCCCTTCTGGTCTCGGAATCACTTCTCACACATCATTCTTCATGATGGATTGATACTCCTCCATCATGGCATCCTTCCATTCCTGCTTCTCAGCAGCTTCTTCAATGGTGGAAGGCTCTGAATCAATTATGCTGCTCATCAACGCCATATAGCTGGAAAACATGTGTGGTTTCTAGAAATGAGGCAAAATCTATATCCCAGTCCTTTTGACTGGCTGCCTCCTCTGTCACTGCAACAAGGTCTATCGAGACAAGGGAATCCTCCCAAGAGATCTCACATCTCCTAGAAGCCTCTAAAGCTTCGATCTAGCCTCCTCAACTCATGGCACCTGTTTGTCAGTCCTGGAAGACGTCTCTCTCTCCTATCTGAATATGAGAAGGTATACTTTCTGACCGAAAGTCTCTAAGCCACTAACTCACTCTGAGATCAGGCTCACTCTAAATCTGCATACTCCCTTTGAAGCTTGACTCCCTCTGAGTCTATACGATCTCAGGAGCCACCTGCTTCCTCTACATCCGTTGACTTCTTCTGAAGTCTGATCTCTTATGGACTGTGGTGGGAGGTTGCTCCTTCCTACTGGATCCTAAGGGTTGACTCCCTCTAAAATCTAGTTCCTTCTGAGCTGGTATTTGGTTGGGCCGCCTGCCTCACCACTGGTGGAGTCATTTGCTTCTCTTCATAGTATGGCTTATTAATGCCATGTATCTGTATGAGAACATGCTGGTTTTACTGCATTGTTTCTAGGTAGGCCCTTTTGTCACTACTGACTCCTCCTGATGATCTGAAGAGTGCTCAAATTAATTGTGCGGTCATCTTTGGAGCCTTCTGCTCCTCACAGTCAATCTCCATAAGAGATACTCTTCTTCGTCTTCTACTTCACATGGGTTTGTATGTTCGTGTACACAGTTCTATGTCTCGGCTAGAGACTGTCTAAATAGTTGCTTCCTACAACCGTCATCATAGCTCCTTTTTAGAGCTATCACCTGTGACCTGTCTGGAACAAGGGACAAGAACAACATTTCCATGGTAATCTCCATGGAATGGTTAGTAATCAAGAACATCTCCTAGAGGAGATCAATTTCATCTTGTAGACAAGTATATCATTAACAATGAATATTTTCTTAATGGTAACCGTATTGACAGTATTCAGGTGTACCTAAACATTTGATAGCAATAACAAATAATAAAGTTGTAAAGATTGCTATCCTATGTACAATACTTTCTTAAACAACAATAGTATAAAATATCAAACCTCATATGCAAACCTGGAGTCTGGTGTTGTTGTCCTACTTGAGTTTCCTTCTATCGTTCATATGAAAACACCATTGTCTAAAAGACAAATTCTTCATCCTTTGATGCCTTTGAGTGCTCTTCGGCTTCTGCTGCATGTGCATGGTGTTTCTTCTTCTCCTTTTCTTTCTCATGTTTGTGAGGACATTGTGTGGCATAATGTCCCAACTTCCTGCAGTTGAAGCATTGAACCTTTGACACATCCCTCTTATGATGTGGCTTCTTAGACCTCCTTGGACTGCCTTCTTCTCTTTTCTTTCTCTTCTTCACTTGTGCTGCAAGTGCTTGGTTTTCCTCATCATCTACCTTTTTTTTCTTGGACATCAATCTAGATTCCTCTTGAGAGCAATTTTCCCATAACTTGTCAAACTTGGGTAATTTTCTTCTTGTACAAATTCCTTGGACAAATGTGTCCCAAGAGGGAGGGAAACCATTTAGCGTAGTGGTTACTAGTTCAACATCTTCTACTGGATCTCCAATCGCTGCTAACTAGTCTTTGTTCTGTGAGATCCTTGTAAAGAAGTTGGCTATCGTCTCTGACTTGTTCATAGTCACATTTATGAGTTGATGTCGTAGGGTAAGCTTCCGACTGGTGTTCTTGCTTTCATAGAGTCTGGTTAGGGCATCAAACATCTCCTTTGCAGTCTTTAGTTCTGATACATTGGGTATCAGGTGATCCTTGATTGAGTCTGTCAAGATCCTCTTGGCCTTGACCTCATTCTTCTTGAACTTTTCCTTTGCTTCTTCATCTTCGGGTTCTGGAAGCATCTTCGTGATGTGATCCAATAATTCATTCTCTTCTAGAATGAGTTGTATTCTATGCTTCCAGGATCTGAAGTTATCTGCTCCATCCAATCTATCCTCAACTCTCATATTGGTTGACATTTTCGTCGGTAGAAACCCTAGCACTGAAAAACCTTGATTTTTCAAACTTCACCAAACTACACGCTGAGGGTTTCGAGGGGTGCGCTATGTTAGGGCGCACTGCTCTGTGAAGGAATTATTCCCAACGTCCTTGGGATAGTGCTCAACGAGCTTGACAAAGTATTGCAGCTGTAAGGTGCCTTTGTAGTGATCTTCCTTCCAGTGGTCAAACTGTTCTAAGGGTAACCAACTCTGACACCATGTTGGATTTTCCTTATTTACAGAGCATTAGTGTTACTAGTGTTCTTTTACTTCGTTACCATTAACATATATATCATGTACTGAGCAGTAGCAACATAAACAAGAGACATAAAAGAACACAAGAGATTTATCCTAGGAAAACCCCAAATGGGGGAAAAACCCAACAACCTTTCTTAGATAGCTTCCGTTCACAAAGCAAGTCCAATCAGATAAACCCTAGCACAAGTGCTATCTTAACCAGAAATACCAACCCAGCTGTAGCAGCAACACCATACAAAGGTAGTGCACCTCCTCAAGGAGTAGCACACAAGAGAGAGATACCAAAAGACTGAACAAGAATAAACCGTGCAACCGCAACTACTGTGTCACCTCCTCCAAACTTGCACCTTTCTTCTGTGTAGCTGGGAGAGTGTGAGTGAGTGAACAAATGAGCCAAGATGTCTTTTATTTATAGTCTTCCTGGCCACTAGACTGGGCCAACTTCTTCTTTGGACATGTGTCTTTTCATTATTACTGTATATTCTTCTGGGATGACTTCTCTTCTAGGGTATTTCAATATCTATTCAATGGATCTCTTGCTTCCGGAATCTTCTCCGCATTTAAGAAAGGTCATCTTGGAGGGAAAGATACTCTTGCAGCTACCAAAACATCAACAAGATGTTGTAGTGGATGGGCCAAAAAGCCATTCCTCTTGATAGCATGTAGATGGACCAACAAAAAACTTTGTTGCATCAACAAGAGTGGAGATAGCTCACTTATAGGCCTTGACCTATTGGAAAGAAGAGTAACTGGTGTGGGTGATTAATGCAAGGTGTTGCCATCATCACTGTATAATGGAGTTGAATTGCAAGGGGCATTTGCAACATGAGGTATGGATGATCCATTTATAAGAGCATTGTCATTTGCAACATGGGGACTGGATGAGCCACTAACAGGAGTATCCTGAAAAAATGGAGAGACATCTCCAATAGAAAGATTGGATGAGTTATCATTAGGGTCCACATTAGCCATATGAGTCTGCCAAGATACTATACAATGACGGTAGTGTAGTGTTAAGCCGATGGTAGATATAAACTTAGTAAGGTAGGCCTTTTTTTTTAATTTCATTGTTTTTCCATGTTTTTTTTTTTAATTTATTTTTTTTATTCAAAAAAAATCAACAAACTTAGGCCAAATTTATTATTGAATTTGTTTTACAATTCAAAAATTAATATTGGGATTAAACGAATATTAAACTTAATATTTGACTAATCATGTGACTTGGGTTATATTCTTGATCAAGAAGATACAAAGGTCAATTTGTTATTTGTTAAGTATTATCAATTATCATTTAAGATTTATGGTTTACGATCTTTTCCAGTTTTGAAAAATTTCTCATATATATAGTTTTAAATTATATTTTTAAATATACTATTGCTGCTCTAGATATGTCGTTTCCTGGTAATTTGGGTCAAGCTTCTAGACATTCTAGATACTCGTACCTGCATTCCCAATGTTCTCATGTTCCAAAAATTTGTGCAACATAGCATGTTAGGTATAAAATGCTCATGTGAAAGTCCAAGGTTTTAGCTCAACTAGTTGTTGCCAATGTTGTTTGGCATTTGGCTAGTTCTGTGCTAACAGGTGCCTGGTTCAAATCCGCTTGGATGAGGTGCACTAGTCTACATTGACGGGTTTAATAGGGATGTCATCCGCGAATATGGGGAAGCCTCCCTTGGTTTTCCCCTTGAGGTTTTCCTTGGAGAAAATGCTCATGTGAAGGTCATTTTGTAATGGTTGTTTGTGGAATCTCTTATATTTTGTGAATATTTTGTGAAAGTTATTAGTTATTATCTTGAAGCCTACTTTGAAGTAAACCTTCAAATGCACCTGGAGTTTTATTTTTTGCTTAGCCTTTGCCTAGTACAAAATATTGTCCCATTTTTTTTGTATCTCATTATGCATTTTTGACATTATGGTTTATCTCTTAAACTGTAGTTTTACATTACCTTGCGAGACGACTTGGACTATCTTGATGGAAAGCATACGGTACAACTTGTCTATAATTTTATTTTCCCAGTCACAAATATGTTGCAATTATGTTCCACACTGTACAATAAATTTTGTAAATATGTATTTTTTGTAGGTGTTTGGGGAGGTTGCAGAGGGCTTGGATACATTGATGAGGATAAATGAAGCATATGTCGATGAGAAAGGACGACCTTACAAAAATATTCGGTTTGTAATTTCAACTATTTAATAAATACTTTCACCTTAAATTTGGGAATGTGGTAGATTGTTTTGATTAGAAGTTATATATTGAATGTTTCTTGTCAATTTGACTATGATGCTGTTCCTGAATGTTCAATTATCATTTTTGTATCATTTGTGATTAATGTGGATTGGCTTGTCTGAGAGTTGTTACACCTTATTTGCTTTGGGTTTTATTATTTATGAGTGCTATGATGACATAACATATGTTCTAGTTCTCTAAATGGAAGGAAGGGCAGGGAACTTTTAAAAACATAGTAGAATGTCAACCGACCATAGATTAGATGAGGTGGTGGCCTTATGTGCCTGAAGGTACCCGACAATTTAGTTAATGCTTGATGAGTGTTATTATAATGTGTCATGACATGTGTGGAGATGTTCCAGTTTGAGCCTTACCACGATGTAATAAGCTAGCAGGAAACAAAGGAGATGAATCCAACTATTATATACTGTGATGATCAGAGCTATATGAAGCCTTCAGAAACCAGTGTTCCAGAAAGACTGAAGTACATTGAGATCAAGCATTACATTCTTCGTGATGAAGTCCAGAAAGGAGAAGTGGTTCTCCAATATATATCTCCACCGATGAGTAGATAAGCATACATTTTGGTAAAGCCTCTGTCCAAGATGAAAGAGTTTGGGTACTCAAGCTGAAGCTCGTGGAGACAACTTCCTTATTGAAAAAGGAAGAGATGACTCCCAAGTTGGGATGGAGCACTGATATGTTATTAATTTATGGACAGTCATTTTTCAGTTCGAAAAATGGTCCAGGATGAGCAGTNNGCAGTTCCTTTCCAGTTCGGAAAGTGGTTTGAGATTTCTGACGGACAGGCATTTTCCTTCGGAAAATGGTCCAGATCAAACGGTCATTTTCGTAATGAAAATGGTTCGATGGATTGCTGATGTACCATAGACAACGATTCCCCTTGTGGTTAACATAGGGAATGGTCTAGGACAGTCTCTCTTCTTGACGGTCACTCTTAGTAGTGGTCAAGAAGACTGGTTCGCCTCGTCGGACAATCATTCTTTCGAAGCTCACAGTTGTGAGCAGTTTCAAAGAATGGTCCGTTTTGGAGGTTGGTGTAGGATAGTCATTTCCTTAGGAAATGGTCCAGACACTCATTCCCTAGGGCAGATTCATTCTCTCTAGGTTGCACTTTGTTTAGTGTCGGAGGAATGGCCCAGATAGGCGAATGGTCCAGATTCAACAATCAGGGATAGACATTCCCTAGGGCATATTCATTCTCTCCAAGTTGCACTTTGTTTAGTGCCGGAGGAATGGCCCAGATAGGTGAATGGTCCAGGCTCAGAAATCAGGACAGTTATTCTTCCTTGCTTGAGAAGAATAGTCCAGATAGCTCATCGTTGATGTTTACTTTCTCAGGGTAGATGCTCTTCCAGATCTCACAGATGTGAGTGGAAGAATGGCCCAGATGATTTAGTTTATATATCATAACAATGTTTTCTATGCAGGTTGATGATGTGATTGTTATGGAGACTGTATGTCTCCGGACAGTAGATGTATACTACTGTAGTGGATGTGTTCCATTGATTGTGACTGATCAAGTATCTGTGCGCTACTTGGTGTGGCAGTGTACCACTGGATTGTAGTTGTGTACTACTATGGATAGACACCGTTGTGTTCTATTGAATGACATTGTTTCGATCGCCTTGAAGTCTATCAATAGTGTTGGAAATGATTATCAGCTAGATGAATGATAAATGGACAGAGATTTCCCAGACGAAAAATGGCTCAAAACATTTATTCTTCTAGGACATATGTCCGGATTAGAAGAATGGCTCTTGTGTCACTCTGTGGAGTGAGTGACTTATCCAGCATCATGTCTGATTACTCAGATGGAGTATGGTTCCGAGAGATGATGCATTTGATGACACTGATAGTGATGATGGTGCTCATGATCTAATCATGAGATAGTCTAGACGACTTTGTTGATGCTAACAGGTGAATGGTATGTTTGTGCTCAAGACCATTACCTTCAATACCTTCCTAGCTAGGAGGGAGTGTTGATATTATGGTAGCTGCGGGAGCTATTTACCTCCATGTGTAAACTTGACGAGAATAGAATATTCCGGGAAGCAAGAAAAAACCCTAATTAGTTGGCTA
>CBVK0100589704.1:0-11270 GCA_900067695.1 Picea abies | reverse complement strand
TAGATGTCTACCAATCAGTCCAGTTGGCGAGTGGCACCCTTGGAGCACGTGGTGCATCCTGAAGGGAACGTCGCATAAAAGAAACACAAGAAGTGAGTGGCACCCTTGGAGCACGTGGTGCATCCTGAAGGGCACGTCGCACAAAGGAAACAAACGAGGCGAGTGGCACCCTTGGAGCACATGATGCGTCCTGAAGGGCATGTCGCATTGATGTGGATGAAGGAAACAAACCTAAATATCCCTAAGACAATAACGCCTTAAGAAATCCTTAAACAACTTCCCTAACCAATTGTCGCCTAACTCAGAATCTAAATCCTAAGCCTAAGACTTTTCTAGGGTAAAATTTTAGTGTAACCTTAAAGAAAAGGCCCTAGCATAAAAATAAAAATTCAAACAAAAACCCACTTAAGTAATTGTTAGGTCTTCATAAAATTCTGGGGGTAAATAATGAGAGTAAGAATTAAATTAAAACTAATGGTTTAAAATTTTTGCAAAGAAGAAATTATTTCCTAACTTGTGAAAGAACAAAAGATAATTAAATAAATAATAAATGAAAAGATTAATTAGCGCATTTATATTATTTCCTAACTTGTGAAAGAACAAAAGATAATTAATTTTATTTTTTTTTAAATGAAAAGATTTATTTAGCGCATTTACCTTTTAGGTTTTTAAAAAAAAAGGGGGAAAGAAAGGGAATAATAAAAATAAGGAAATGAGCTTTTAAGAAAAAGAAAATAATTTATGGAGAAACATGGGGGATGAGTGACACTTGTAAAACATAGAATTTTTTAGGGTTTCATTAAAAACTTAAATTAATTGTGATTAGGGCAAGAGGGGGGTCTCGAAACACGATAAAAAAAGAAAAGGAGGGTTAGGGTTGGGGATGGTTATGCTGTCGAATTGAGACTGGACTGTTTTCTTGTGAGGAGTTGGGAATTTCTCAGCTGTATTGGAGTGGTAGCTCAGGCTTGGAGGCGAGCTGAGAAGCTAGTCTTATCTTCTGGATCTTGTGTGGCCCCTTTGCGGCTTGAGGGGCTGAGGGAGAAGCAGAGTACCCATAGTGATTGTCTGGGAGGTACCGGTGAGTTCTTGACGGTCGGCGAGTAGGAGCGGCACAGAGCGCGGACATCATTCAACGCAAGCGATCAGGCAAGGTACGCTCATTGATTTTTAGATTAGAATGCATGAGGATGTAGGTTGGGATCTTGTTGATTTAAATGGTTTAATATTTCGGCAAATTACTTGTGTATCAAGTGTACATTATTAACTTTACTGTTGTATTTTGGTACTGGTTAAACAAAGAAAAACTCCTAGGACTTCGGCGATTGTGTTAGATGATCGCTGTAAACCCCCAAAAAAATCTAACCCCAGATTGTTCAACAAGGGAGAACCTATGCCTTGAGCTCCTCTCACTGTTACTTGCACTGCCCTGTGGCCTTACTGTTTGTTATTTTCACCTTCCGGCATTTCTGGAGTTGACCCTTATCCTTCAGTGACCTTACTATCTGCGTTGGTTAATTTTGCAATCTACCTTTTAGCGGTCAGTGATTTACCCCTATTGGGAGGCGTCCTTGACACGACTCAGAAAGAGAAACTACCCTTCTGGACTGCAGTTGTGTATTTTATTTTATATTATATTTTTATTTTTTTATCAGTTGGTTACCTAGATGCTGGATCTTGATGGCAGCGCTGTTAGACCTGGGCAGTGTTAACCTTAATCCCTTCACTTCCAAGGTTAAGGTTTTATAAAAAGGGGAAATAATAAAATCCCTGCGCCTACAGTAATGAGTTTGTTCTGAACGATATTTGAACCCCTGCGACTACCTAATCTAACCTCTTCGTGGAGGTTACTCAGCCTCTGTATTTGCGTTGAGATTTTCCTTTCTATGGGTTGGGGAAAATTCGGCTTGATTTGGGTCGTACTGCTGCCGGGGCAGTTCCCAGGTTACCCTTGTTGCAAATCTTTTTTTTTCTGGGCTGGAAGGGCGTTGACTGTGACTATGGGCATTCTCGTTTTCCCTTGCCTGGAGGTTGCCGATGCAGCACCTCTGTGCTATCCTTTGCTGATTGCTTGCCAGTGTTCTTAGGCGAGGAGGCATTGTTTACATCAAACAGTGTGTGCAAATTTTGATAGAAGCAGTAGATGCTCATGTTATCGTTTACAATCCTGCGCGAGTGTGAAAATTTGGGGATATGCTGCAGATGCTGGCAGGCGGTATAGGTTCTTGTTATCGTTTACAATCCTTTGCGATATGTTATTTTTAAACCCTAGCCCTAAATTGACATCCACCTATTTCTCGTAATTCTTGTAAATATTTTCTCAGTACATAGGCATTGTTTACATCATATGTTTTGTGTATGTTTGGATAGAAGCCGTAGATGCGCGTGGACGAGATGTGTGCTTGATAGTGTTTTGGCCTATTGTAATGCATTTAATTATTAGTTGTTCTTCTTCTTATTCATGCATTTTCAATGACCAGTTTTGGGGAAGTCTCTTCTTATTTATTTTGGTTTCTGAAACCCACCGCGAAGCACATACAAGCCTCTGTGCTTATTACAGTCGTTTTTTGTAAATTATTATCTTCCGTTGAGTATATAGAGCAGTATTGCCGTGGAAAAACCCACAATGGAAAACATCGCATATAAAGTCCTCGCTTAGTCCGAGAAAGTGCAGTTGCCAGGATACTCAATTTCTGTTCGAAAATTATTTCTACTCATATAATGATACCAACACAAATCTAGAATAAAGTTCTATACAATCACAAAATTTCCGCATGTTAAAATATAAAATGTTACCTAAACAAATTGATTTATTTTATTATAAATTGTTTTTCGGGTTTGAACGACTATTTTAAAAATCAACATGTCATACTCATAAACATGGTGGTAACATTTTAAAAATGATTTGATCATAATGGTATATAGTGTGATTTTGTAATTAAATATTGAATTCAAAACTTTTGGAATCGTTTAAAACTTCTAGCACTAAAGTCTTTCTAAAGGTATTCCCCATGATCCATAAGTCATCTAATTATATTTTTCTTAAAGGGTGACTCTTGGTTTTAGTTACAGCTCATTGTGATGGAGCCCGCCACGAGAAAGGTAAAACAAAGTGCTAAGCGTAGAAGTGCATGAGTTGTAATCGCAGGATGGATCTCAAATGCCATGATAAAATCGTAATGGTGCCACATCTCAGAAAAACAAGATTAAGGTTTTGTTTGGTATAAACCCTGATTAGATATCACGTTATTATTGGAGCAGATGGGACGATGGCGCAGTTGGTTAGCGTGTAGGTTTGATAGTTTGTACTGAGGAATCTTGAGGACTAGAGTTCGAGCCTCTCACACCCCAGTGAGTTATTTTGTACTTTATGGCAATATAAAATAAAATATAAGGTTGGTGTGGGTAACATGATTGGTAATTTGATTGTAACTGTAATTGCTAGTTATTGTAATATAAGATATGGTGGCAATGTTAATTCATCTTTAAAGCCAAAATATCATCATGCAGTAAGCTAATTAGTAACGCATTTTCATCATATAGTTGAATGAGGGCTAGCATATTATGTAATGGTTAAGATCAAAATTAATATTGTAGTTATTTGAAACATCTCAAATGTATGGAAAGCATAAGTGCTGCAATGTTTTCGAAATATAAAAGGCGAATTGGTTATCATGGACGGTAAATGTTATTGTAAATTTTATGGTATAGGTAACATATAAGAGGTTGATTAAATTATTGAAGAGTTATTTTTAACAGTAGCGAATGTGGTATTAGTCATGGTGGTATTGTTGAGATTTGTTGAGTTGTTAACTTATAATCTACTGTCATTGAGAGAAGTACAATCTGTTTTCAAGAGTTAGTAATAGGGAACAACAATTAATGGAATCAAAGGAGAAACTGGTCTGCAATTTAATGTCCCTTGTTTCTTAGAGAATGTCTTGTCCTAACAATGGTCCGACGTTGTCAGAGTCCTTCTGACTTGTGCCTTCCATAGAGGATGTGGTGATTCCTTGATTATTGTTGTACTAGTTGGTAATCGTTTGGTTGCTTGGTCTGCTTGTGTCAGGTGGGATGTAGACACCTCCATGTAGCTTAGTACATAAGTCAGTGTGTGTAAATATTTCTGTGTAAAGAATCTAGTGCCGTATCAAGAGTCTCAGTCCCTTTAAAGGCAGGGTTCCACTCTTGCGACACACATGATGAAGATTACTAGTTTCTGCCTGAGCAGACGGCCAGGAGCCTATCTGACCTTCTCTCTCTCCGGAGTAGAGAACTAAGATTAAACGCCCTGCTTTCCTATGCAGAAATAGTAACATCTACTACTTCAGATTCTTCCTTTTGTGTCCATACCATGCATAACCCAGTTTTTTGTCAAACATTTGCAGTCACTTGTTGTGTGCCTTATGTCTTCTTATTGTGACCATCGGGGTGCGTCTTGTTAGTCGTTGGGTGGCGTCGTAGGTTCTAGTGTGTCTGTTTCTTTTTACACGAGAACACACACCTTAAACAAAATAAAAATAAAAAATTGGCACTTGTTATTAGAGTTGTGGTCGTAACGAGGAGGTTTGTTACAGGTGTAGTGTCTATGTAGACAATATCTGGCCGAGTAGATGTAGAAATAGAATGCTAACGTTGTGGTGTTGTTGTTGTTGTTGTTTAAGAAAGAATGGTTGCACATCTACCTATATAGGTATGTAGTTCCAACTAGAGAAGCCATCTGAGGTGTGTAGTGTCGATGTGGACAATATCTGGTTGAATAGACATAGCAATAGAATTCCAAGGCTATGGTGTTGTTTAAGAAAAAATGGTCGTAAATCTAAGTCTATATATGTAGTTATAAATTGCCGAAAAATTTATCTAATAATGACATTAATATTATAGATGGTGAGGAACATCTTCTGAAGGAACTATTGTAAACAAAAGTGTAGTGGTTGGGTGCTAGTTTTTGCGAATCCTAAATTGTGAAAACATTATGTAGTAAAAGTCTTGTAATTATCATTGTTGTAGCCAATGAGAGGACAAGGGAAAGCAATTATGGAACTAGGTATAATAGATCATATATGTATTTTGTTAATTGGTGTGTGGTAGAAAAAAAAATATTGAGTTAAAAATCATTGGGGAGGTTTGGGATTTAGAATGAGAATAACAGAGTGAGAGTGCATCCAGGTAGAAGGATGAGAATGTATTATTTAGAGAGTTTGGAAGAGGGATAGTGCAACGATATGAGATGAGATGGATTGATGTGATGTAAAAGTGAGAGAGAAAGGTATTTAAATGTATTATGTTTTGTTGGGTCTTAACATTATAAGGAAGAGGTATTGCAAGAGGTGAGTTCATAGTTTTTGTCATCTTTATAGAGTTGATAAGTACTGCAATGAGCATATTATAAAGAATTTCATTGTTTTTGATGGGGTAGAATGATGAGAAGGTATCATTTGGAATGTGTGGAAGAGAGAAAGTGAAACCATATGAAATGGTTGGATGTGAGGTACAAATAAGAGAGAAAGATATTTATGTAGGATATATTGGTCACATCATTACATGCAAAGGATATTGCAATAAAGATGAGTTCATAGGTTTTTTAATCTTTAAAGAGTTGATATGTATTTCAATGGACATCTTATAAAGCATTTCATTGTTGTTCATATGATATGTTCAAGAGTAAATTAGAGTAATCAAGGGGAGATACATAACATTCAACATTCTCTTGAAATATCCATATGACAAGGGTAAGTCCACGATGTTTATTAATGATAATATGAGTTATGTCCTATTGTACAAATCCCCAATGATAAGGAGAGGGGTGAGGAGTGATGGAAAATGCGATTATTTTGGTTACAATTGTCAAGGATTATAGTGTCAAGTTGGTCTTTGATCTAACAATTATGTGTAAAAAGGAGACTTACAGAGGGGAATGAATTTCATTCGTCATTATGAGTAATGCAAGATATTTTTCAATAGAGTTTGGAATAGGGACTATTTTTTGTTGAGGAGAGGTGTCCAAAGATTGGTGTACCCTAGGATCATCAAGGGATTTCTCATCTATGTACAAGGATTTGGATGTGAATTATTATTATAAGAATAAGAATTTTGTAGTAGTGTCCTTTGGAGCCTTATAATACTTGCACTAACATGTGGGATGAGAGGAGGGGTCTAGATTATTGGGATTAGACTCATGCATTGTTTAATAGGAACTAGGATTTGGACTAGGGATAACAATAAGGTTAGGATTATGGAAATGAATGAAGTGAGGGATCTTTTCTAATTTATTTTCCACAATGAGGATATGGACAACTACTTTGTATATGGGGGTTCTTTAAAAGAGTTATACTTCTTTATAAAAAAACTACAAGTAAACCAAAATTATATTTAAAATACCTCTTTAGGGTTCTTGATTTATAGTTGAAAATTGAGCTAGGTAAAGAGTGTACACTCGGTGTAGTGTACAACCACATACACATTAAATTTGACAAATAAATTAGACAATAAAAACACCACATGGAACTTGGCATATATGCAATATCTACACATTAAATTTGACAAATAACTTGACAATAAAAAATAAATTAGACAATAAAAACACCACATGGAACTTGGCATATATATCAATATCTACATATTAAATTTGACAAAAAACTTGATGATAAAAACACCTTGTGAAGGGTGGCCACAAATCATCTACCCATAAATGTCAAAAGGTTTATGAAAATCCATCTTAGTAATGTACATTTTTTAAAATGAAGAGTTAGATTGTCAAAAGGCTTACGAAAATTCGTCTTAGTGGTTGGAGAAAGAGTTCTTATATTATTATACTTAGATGCAACATTTTCATGCATTTCCCATAGCATAGTGGGAAAGTGAATTGCAGTATCCAACTAGCATATTGGGAAAGGCAATTGTAGTATACAACTAGACGAGGGGGAGTTGTAGGTTGTTGATGCAATGATTTATTATCGTGCCAATATATGTTTGTGGTACCGACACAATTGCATATAGTTGCATATAGTTGCAATATAGTTGTATATAGTTGCATAAGTTGCATTGTTACATAAAGTTGCATATAGTTGCATAAGTTTCATAAGTTTCATTGTTGCATAAAGTTGAATATAGTTGCATATAGTTACATATAGTTGCAATATAGTTGCATATAGTTGCATAAGTTTCATTGTTGCATAAAGTTGCATATAGTCGCATAGTTGCATATAGTTGGTTAAGTTGCATATTTGCATATAGTTGCATATAGTTGCATAGTTTCATATAGTTGCATAGTTGCATAGAGTTGCATATAGTCACTAAAAAACATGATAAGTTGCATTGTTGCATATAGTTGCCTAGTTGTATATAGTTGCATACGAAATTGTTGCAATATAGTTGCATATTTGCATATAGTTGCATACGAAATTGTTGCAATATAGTTGCAATATAGTTGCATAAGTTGCATTGTTGCATAAAGTTGCATATAGTTGCATATAGTTTCATAAGTTGCATATAGTTGCATAAGTTGCATAGTTGCATACGAAATTGTTGCAATATAGTTGCATAAGTTGCATTGTTGCATAAAGTTGCATAAAGTTGCATATAGTTGGATAAGTTGCATATAGTTGCATATAGTTTCATAATTTTCATATAGTTGCAACATAGTTGCATAAATTTACATATAGTTGCATAAGTTGCATAGGTTTCATTTTTTCATTCTCATACGCCTAGGGAGTATGAGAATTAATTGAAACAAATATGCACACTACCAAATTCCATTAAGTGGATTCATGTACAGATTAAAGATCCACTAGTGTTTAATGGCACAAATAATTCCACAAAGTTTATGGAACACATAACTTAACACATCATGTTTGAATAGAGGGTATAAACATTGGATATCACTTTTGTATATATCATTGAATGATTGTGAGAATTTCATTATGAACTTTGGACTCACGAGAAGATATAGTAGGACTAGGAACCTGCTAGACATAAGGCTTGTGTTGACCCATGTTCCCATCCACCGATCTTTATAAGGACGATATATTGATATGATCTGAAAGTCTTTGAACGCCCAAGTCAGTCAAATACAAATATGAAACTTGGAATCATTAACATATCTACTAGAACATATGAAAAATAGGTTTTATGGTTTCCATGATGAATTGATGATGTAATAAAGTGGTTGTGTCAGTCAAATTTCGGTCCAGAAACCCTCCCATATCATTAAGGCATGTGAATAGTCTATCCAAGTCAAATTTCAATGCATACAGATACAGTTTGAAAACATTTCAACGTTGGCCCCATTCACATGTCATTGTTGCCCACCTCTAGTATCTTGATAGTGTTGATTAAGAAATCAATGAAAAAGAGGTGTTTTTCATCACAACTATGATGCAGATTCATTGTATATACATTAATGTAGAACTTGAAATAAAAATGAAGAAAGAATGACAAAAACCTAAAACTTGCGTCAACCAAATTGTGTACTTTGAAAAAAAATTAGGGTTTATGGTTTACATGATGAATTGATGATGGAAGAAAGTGGCTGTGTCAGTCAAATTTGAGTCCAGAAACCCTCCCATATCATTAATTCATGCCAATAGTCTATCAATGACAAATTTCAGTGCATACATAAACTGTTTGAAAAAATTTCAACGTTGGCCCCATTCGTAGGTCATTGTTGTCGGTGTCTAGTCCTTGTACAATTTTCGTTCCTTGTTCCTTGTTCTATGTTCCTCATTCCTTGTTCCTTGTTTCTTGTTACTTTACCATGGTGTAGTTACCAAGATCCATTATTTTTGTACAAAACATACTAATGGCATAAAATGTCCCACACAAAGACCACATTAATATCCGCTACATAAGTCTTTTGTCTTTTTTCAACAACTATGTAACGAATCTCAATTCTAAGGAGATTCAAATAGGACCTAAGAACCTTAGGTTATTTTCTTAACCATGGGTGACATAACATTATCATTCAATAGTAAAATTGTTACATTTCATTGTAAGGCATCATGTATACTGAGGGCTTGAGCCACCACAAAGGAAACATACCAAGAATATTTGTCTTATGAACAAGATATGGTACTATCCATTTTGAGGTTTGACATAGAGACTTTTCTTATAGACTACACTACATTGCACCATAATATAATCCCTACACTCCTTGCAAACCATGTAATACCATTCAAATTAGACACAATATTCTTGTGATGAATTAGCTATACCATCGACAAAATTTTTTCGTTGATAGTATAGCAAATTCGTCGCAAGATTATTTACATTCATCTCTCTTGCAACAATATCAAATGATGCTTGGATTCATTTCATATTTGGTTTATCAACTTGAAATATCAATTTGATACTTTGCAAGCTAGTTGGACCTCTAGTCAAATACAAATATGAAACTTGGAATCATTAACATATCTACTAGAACATATGAAAAATAGGGTTTATGGTTTCCATGATGAATTGATGATGGAAGAAAGTGGGTGTGTAAGTCAAATTTGAGTCCAGAAACCCTCCCATATCGTTAAGGCATGAAAATAGTCTATCCATGTCAAATTTCAATGCATACAGATATAGTTTGAAAACATTTCAACGTTGGCCCCATTCACATGTCACTATTTACCGCCTCTAGTATCTTGATGGTTTTGATTAGGAAATCAATGAAAAAGAGGGA
Source organism: Picea abies (assembly GCA_900067695.1). Taxonomy (NCBI): domain Eukaryota; kingdom Viridiplantae; phylum Streptophyta; class Pinopsida; order Pinales; family Pinaceae; genus Picea; species Picea abies. Next base: position 1,603 of record CBVK0100589704.1, on the reverse strand, counting down.
TTTTTCATAACAATTATGAAAAATGAAGAAAGACTAATGAAGACCTAAAACTTGCATCAACCAAATTCTGTACTTTGAAATAAAATTAGGGTTTATGGGTTTATGGGTGGAGTGAGAGTATTTCCGATCCAACACAAGAACAATGTTAAACTCTCTTTAATGGAAAATCATCAAGCGAGGAGAATCATTAGAAATATCAAAAAAATTGTCTCGTTGATATTGAGAGAAGGAATGCAACAAAGAGAGTGCAATGAAGTGGAGATGAAGGAATCCTTATAAGGATGTGATGGTACACAATGCTCGCAACTCCAATAGTTGATCGAAACCTACAAGGAGGCATTTCAAGAACCTCAAGCTCTACCACCCAAGAGAGAATTTGAGTTTTGGTTGTTTACAAAGTGTCCATTGTCAAACATCATACTGTATTTATAGTCCATAATATAAGTATATGAAGTGAAGAAGCGATTGTAGGAACTATGTTGGAGAAAGAAATCATCAAGCCCAACACATCACCATGTGATTCACCCATCATAATGGTGCCCATGAAGGACAAAAGATGGAGAATGTGCATTGGCTACCACATTGTGAACAAAGTCAAGAACAAATATTCGCTACCACATATCGATGACTTGTTGGTTCAATTATAACAGGGAATTTCTTCACCAAGTTGGACCTCAAATCATGTTACCATGATTAATTAAGGATCAAAGAAAAATATGTGGAAAATAACATTCAAGACAAGGCAACAAGGTTTGTGTGAATGGTTAGTGATTCATTTGGGTTTATGTAATGCACCTACAACTTTCATGAGCTTGATGAATGACCAGGCCCACATCAAGTGAAGGAATAAAATTAATAAGGTACATGTGCTGTCCCATTCCATGTCAATAACAACGCATCCATTCACTGGGAACACTAAAACCCAACAAATCGATGACTCCACTAAATTAGGGTTTATGGTTTACATGATGAATTGATTATGGAATAAAGTGGGTGTGTGAGTCAAATTTGAGTTCAAAAACCCTCCCATATCGTTAAGGAATGTGAATAGTCTATCCATGTCAAATTTAAATGCATTCAGAAACAATTTGAAAAAATTTCAACGTTGGCCCCATTCAAAGGTCACTGTTGCCCGTGTCTAGTCCTAGTACAATTTACTTGTAAAAATTGTATAAGATATTTGGAGAATGATAATTTTGAAGGTTCTAGGCCTATTCATACACACCATGGCTAGATCACCTCTCATTGACAGTTTGTGTATTAATCCCTTTTAGTTTTGGGTTGTTAGTATTTTCAATTGCATGAACCTTTAAATCTAGTCAGAGTTCAATTAATGTCTCTTATTACCATAGGGTTATAAAGCCTCATGATCCCAATGACCATATGCCTCCAAACTTATGATGTAATGATTGTTGGGTGACAACTTTCATGAAGGGTGATGACTAAGACTAGGGGAAACTTTCAATTCAAGGCTAGGAATGACCAGGCCCACATCAAGTGAAGGAAGAAAATTAAGAAGGTGCATGTGTTGTCCCATTCCATGTCAAAAACAATGCATCCATTCACTGGGAACACTAAAACCTGACAAATCGATGACTCCACT
>CBVK0100589703.1:0-19776 GCA_900067695.1 Picea abies | reverse complement strand
GTGAGTCAAATTTGAGTCCAGAAACCCTCCCATATCGTTAAGGCATGCAAATTGTCTAACATTGTCAAATTTAAATGCATTCAGAAACAATTTGAAAAAATTTCAACGTTGGTCCCATTCACAGGTCATTGTTGCTCGTGTCTAGTCCTAGTACAATTTCCTTGTAAAAATTGTATAATATATTTGGAAAATGATAATTTTGAAGGTGCTAGGCCTATTCCTACACACCACGACTAGATCACCTCTCATTGACAGTCTGTGTATTGATCCCTTTTAGTTTTGGGTTTTTAGTATTTTCAATTGCACGCACCTTTCAATCTATTCAAAGTTCAATTAATCTCTCTTGTTACTGTACGGCTATAAAGCCTCATGATCCCAATGCCCATATGCCTCCAACCTTGTGATCTAATGATCGTTGGGTGAAATTTTTTGTGAAGGGTGATGACTAAGACCAGGGGAAACTTTCAATTCAAGGCTAGGAATGACCAGGCCCACATCAAGTGAAGGAAGAAAATTAATAAGGTACATGTGTTGTCCCATTACATGTCAAAAACAATGCATCCATTCACTGGGAACACTAAAACCCGACAAATCGATGACTCTACTAAATTAGGGTTTATGGTTTACATGATGAATTGATGATGGAGAAAAGTGGGTGTGTGAGTCAAATTTGAGTCCATAAACACTCCTATATTGTTAAGGCATGCGAATAGTCCATCCATGTCAAATTTCAATGCATTCAGAAATAGTTTGAAAAGATTTCAGTGTTGGCCCCATTCACATTTTGAATTGATGATGGACATACCTACATCGTTGGTATGATTAGGCACAGTCGCATAGAGCTCCTCTTGGTTTCAAGAATAGTTCATTCTCTACTAAACAAGGGAAACCATGTGAAGGTGGAATCTCTAATTATGCCACCCTCCTTCACATCACTCTCAATTTCCCCATATTACTTAATTTGAAATTCTAAAGAACATGTATCATATACTATATTATACAAAATAAAAACATATAAAGATCATATAAAAGATATAAGCACACACCTCTTCTTTTCAACAATTAAATATCAGTAATCTTCTTCTTCATCTAGCTCAACATTTGTATCAGGATCTGGTTCAGAATCGATATTGGTGAAAGGCTCGTTCCTATCAACATCATCATCAACATCATTTTTGCTAATATAGTTATCGATATCGTCAATGATATCACTGTCTCCTACATTTGGATGATCAACTTCTTCAACTTATTTGTCTGACACATCGACTACATGAGCCACTTTCTCCTGATCTGCATAATCATGATCTTCTTCCTCGTTATTATCTTCATCCTAGGCTACATGATTATACTTTACTGGTCTTCCTCTTGGATCATATCTAACAATGTATGACCAACCTGCTTTACCGGGTACCTCTGAGTAAAATACTTGCTCACATTGACTTGGAAGAACATAAGGCTCTGTACCTGGTTCAAATTCCCTTGTATTAACCATGGTAAATCCATTATCATGCTCAATAATAGTTCTTTCAGGATCATGTTCATGCATCCGTAGCCTGTACCATTTAACCTCAAACAAAACTATTTTAAAGGAATTAAAATCACACTCAATTATATCCTCCAAATGACCATAGTACCTATTCTCAATTTATTCCATATTTCTGTCACTTCTAGAGGAAATGTTGGTGACCGTAAACACTGCAGTTATCCCACAATTTGAGGTTTTCATCTTATCATCCAACATTTTGATATGAAATTTACAACCATTACACCACATAGCCTTGTGATGTTTCAAATACAACATGGACAACAAGTTAAAAATACATTGCCAATTAATAATCCTCATATAGGACTTACTAATTATATATTTCAAAAATTAAACAAACCAAATACATTGAAAAATTGGGAAAAAACTAGGAAAATGCGGGTAAAAAAATTAACTTGCCTGTTTATCTTTTAAACCAAAGGCTAAATCAACTTCCCTTGATGTAAGACCAGGAAATTGATCTCAATGATGATGCATTTTTTTAATCATCTTACTCACCCCTTCCCATGATAACCTATTGAAGTATTCTTCAATATATTCTATCCAATGCTCCATCCAATCAAAGTTGTTTGCAATGTATAAATGTAAAGCATCCCACTCTCGAGAAACTATATGATAGCATAAAAATTTAATATCATTAATTAGCTATTTTTAATAAAGGAATAATTTAATAAATGTGTATTATATTAAATCTACATCAACATCTAATAATTACCTTTCCCTAATAGGACCTCCCCTTCAAATTTGTTGATGCAGTCTAGATGCCAAATGCGAGGCACATTCATATACACCATGCATTGATATACCATATATCCTTCAACCATAGAACCCTCTGAAAGTGCTCTTTATCTAACAAAATCCTTCAATGACTTCAACTACCTCTCCACCATCCACATCGACCTTGTGTGTACTGGTCTACATAATTCAATATCCTCAACTTGGTGTATGAGGTAGTGTTCTTGTGCATTGCAAAATGATGGAGGTAGATATTGTTTCATTTGACACATTAGTCGGTGAATTTCTCTCTTCCAATACATTATATCTTCTTTATGGATTTCTTTTGATGATAGCCACCTACAAATGTCAATGCAATAAAATAATATGAAGGCATACATAAATTTTCAGATAAAACATAATATGTCAATACGTTCCACTACAAATCACATAAGAAGTACATTTTCCTTATAAAACAATACTTACCTAATGTATTTTTCAAGTACATAAATAATTTGTTTTATGTTGTTGTTAAATTCGTCTGGGAGAGATAAAGGTAGAACATACTGTAACAAAAAAAAAGTAATTAGTTTTTGTTTTCAAAAATGCATACCAATAAGGAAAAATATTATAACCTACTAATTGAATTAATGAATGCATGTTAGTCATGTGTTTTAACCCCACCAAAATCACCTTTTTTCGTTAAGATATTTTGTATGTTCAACGAAAACCCCGTCGGAAACCTAATTTTTCAAATGACCTCTTTTACAATATTGCTATGTTGCTCCATCAATAACCAAGGAAGACTAGTATTCTGTTCACAAACATCGCCATTAGAATTAATAATAACACTTTGCAATACGTGATTAGCTTCCTAGTTGTCACAACAAATCTTTCCAATTCTCTCTTTGTCAGTCCTTCCATCTAATATTCTCCATAACAATTATGTTATGTTCTTCCCGACATGCATTGTATCAAACAAATGAACTATTTGTAGGTGCTCGTAGTATGCCAATCTACTGAATTGCATCGGGTAACTTTTCATTCCTCGTGGAAGCCCATTCGTGCCTTAACAACATTCATGAAACATCAACAAATTGAAATCAACACTAATTAATGGGACAAAATGAAATTAATACTAATGAAATTAACCAAAGATTTATAATATGTCATACATAAATAATTTGCGTACCTTGACGATTTCTAATATATTCCAACTTCCATAGGCGAGGTGTCATTCTTCGTGGTTTTTTTCCATTTTCTTATTTACCATTGAAATTTGCTTTGTCTATAGTTCGATAACTATGGTTCTTAGGCAGAAAGTGCCTATACTCATCAAACACTTCCTTTCCTAAACTCCTTGATTGAAGAGATTTTATACTCGGACCACAAAATGGGCATGCAAATTTGCCCTTTGTTTGAAGACCTACAAGATATATGAATTAATGTAGCATCAAATTAGAGTTACAATTTAAAATAATGCATGATATTTTCAATAAATGTATATAATATTAAATCACAAAATAAAGTAACATTATACCACAAAAATGTGTTAACCCGGGAGCATCATGAATTGTCCATGATAGTATTCCATGGAATTGAAATCGTTTTTTCCCTATTGGTCTAGAGATGTCATACATAGTGATGCCAACACATAACTTCAACAAATCATCGATAAGAGGCTCAATATATACATTAATATATTTAACTTGGTACCTACCTAATTGGTTCAACATACTTCATGATTGATTATACTTATCTAGATGTCGTTATATATAAAATAAATAATTACCATGTACGAAGCAAAGAAATGAAATATTTTGTCATACTTTAAAGAAAATAAAAGATAATTAAATACCTGGAACAATCATTTCCAACATTGTGTGCTCTCTCTTGATCGACATCCAAGGAGGAAGATTATTATTTATAAAAAAAATAGGCCACACTGAGTACGTAGAACAAAGCTCTCCAAATGGATTGACACCATCAACTGCCAATGAAAGTCTAACATTACGAGGTTCTTCTTTAAAAATTGGCCACTTTTCTTCGATGTAGTTCAATGCAGAACCATCTGCAAGCATTCGAAGAACATTGTCTCGACTTATTTTCTTTGCATGGAAATCCATAAATTGTGCTATATTTTGGCACCTAAACAACCGTTGGAAATGTGGAATTATCAGAATATAACGAAGAACTTTGCGAGGCACCTTGTTTGACACTTTATCAGTTCGATATCTACTTATTTGACATTTTGGGCATTCATTTTCTAATGCATATTTTCCATAATATATGATATGATCATTATGACATGCATCAATAGCATGATAGTCCATTCCAATTTCTTTCATAATCACGGATATTTCTCAATATGTGCATGGAAAAATGTTTGACGTCGGTAAAAGAACTTCACCTAACAATCTACAAAATTATAAACAATAAGTCAATGTAAACAATATTAATCATCAATATCTCATCTAATATACTAATTTACAAATTAGAAAACAATAGCAATATAGGGAAAAATTGAACCTTTTAAGTATTTGTGAACATGCGGGCATAAATATTTAACAAATTAAATACCTTAGTATTTGTGTGAGGCATGTGTTTGATAAACCATTCAAAACATTCAGGTTCACCAACAACAATATAGAAGATAAAATATTTGTTGTTGAGCCTTCATAAAGATGTTGACGTGACTTTTCGAGTAGAGGATCAAGATCATGACTATCATACTGGTTGTCCTCATCCATTGGAGCAAATGTGTCTTGGATCAATCTATGTATCTCATCTTCCTTATTTGAATCACTAACGTTATCTCCATCCATATCATCATTAAAAACTTGATCAACAACTTCATTATTCATATCTAGTACTTGGCAAATAACTCTCTGGAGGTCGGCATTTTGGGGGCATCGTCTATATATTTAAAAACAATGTAGAAAAATTAGAATAGTTAGTGTGTATCGAAAATATAAAAATCCCGATAAGAAATATTACTAAAATTCATGACATATTGATTATTACAGAGAATACATTAAATATTGAATCCTCTTACCAAGGGACGATATTCATAACCCCCTTCGGTGTGCCCCTTCTCCCTACAATGTCTTTGAGTTGTTGTTATTAAAAGTTTTTTTTTTGCAAGCCTCTGCAATCATAGCAAGGGCAATAACATTTTCCATCACCCCTCGCCTCTAATGCCTGTCTTAACCGAGCAAGATTCCTGTCATTTTTGTTCATAGTGACAAATCCTTGTCCTAACAAGTAATTGTCTTACCTACACCATACCAAACAATAAGTTTTCAATTTTTTATATTTTAGCTACTCCTTTCAATTATGATATGTTTATTTATAGTGACTTAAAATCCTCACAATTATTTCTTCTAAGACATTTTGACATGCTTTTTTTTTTATTATAGATTAACCATTAAGATCAATATGCTTCAATCTGTACTTTAGATTAGTGTGTACTGAATCACCATGGAAAATAATTACACACCATTTAACGAAAGTCACCAAAATTTATCAAACTTGAATCACTCAAAACCATACACTAGCCTCTAAGTTGTTTTGTAGACAAAATGTCAATCTTTGAAATTCACCACTATAAAAGAATGCCAACCACTTTTCATCCACAGTTTGGTTGGGTTGGTTTAAATTATTACGTGTTGATTTGCATCTACATACAATGGTCACAATTTTATGCTACTTACAATGGTCATAGTTTTATTTTCTAAGACACTTTGGCATGTTCTCATTTTTCATTGTCTAACTTGTAGATTTCATCATGTTATCGTAGATTTCGTCATGAATTTTTTATATTTTAGATACTCCTTATTAATAGTGTATAAACAAGTTACATCAAATACAAACTAAAGTTAATCACTACATCTAGAATTGCGTGTGATTATAAAAAATTGAGAGAACCAACATCACATATAAGAAAAGGGTATGTGGATTTTATTGAGAAAGTTGAAACAAATATACTTTATTTATATTGGAAGAGTATGGTATATAATCATAAGTTCATTTGTTAAAGGTGCTTAGTCATAATCCAAGAAAGTTAAAGGTGGCTAACCATAAGCTAAGATGGTTGAAAGTGGTTAGTTAAAAGTGATTGTTATGTGCCTAATCACGACATAGATAACATCTTTATAATAAGGTCATATGTGTACACATGTTTCCTTTCTATAATAACGACATATATAGCTAACATAAGTTTAGGGTTAGTATTTATGTATCTTATTGTTATAAACATGAGTTTCCTCCCTATCTTATATATACCATAACTTATCATTTATCAATAAAACAATCAACTTCAATATTTTATTCATGTACATTTCTTCCTTCATTTAATTGAATTAGTAAGTGCTAGCCAACCATTAAGTGTGCAAGTATTCCAACCATTATTCTCATTGTTATATTATTTTCAATTTATGCAAGTGTGATCCCATTTGGTTACTAGGGATGTAACAAGTGGTATCAAAGATTCAATCAAGATTTGTTGGTGGTTTTTTGTTAGTTCTTAAAAATAAAAGAGAGAAGAAAATGAAAATGAATTACTATCATTTCACCGATCAGGGTTGAGTTTTAAGAGCACTTACATATCTTTATCAATGAAAAGAGAGAGGCATTCTAGCTACAATTGAAGGGAAAAGGGTATGTGGATTCCATATACCTAGAATATTATGGAATCCACATACCCTTTTCCATATAATATGCTAACTAGATCCAAAAACCAAAGACATGAAATATGGTACTACACATATAATATATTATCAAGGAAAAAACAAGCTACATGAAATTTGGACATTTGAACAAAAATTTACAAAGTAAATGAGTACATCAATAAATAAAAACATACTAACCTTGCAAGTTCAAAATCCGAGCTATGTAGATCGCGAATTGGATTTGTTCAATCGGTGGGTGATGGAAAAAATAAACAGCTCAAACAAAAGCCAAGAACAATGTCAGAACTATAGTAATTGTGTCACAAAGTCTCTTAAAGCCAGGTATATATAGATCAAATAATCAACTAGCCGTTAACACCGACCAATGAGATAGGCAAAATTTTCATCGCTATTGCCACGAAAATCCCAACCAAGTTAAAACAATCCATTCGTGGATATTGCGACTAACTTTCATGGAAATATCGATGAAAATCCCGCCCTATTTAAAAAAAAGATGAAAATAATGGAAACGTGGAAAAAATTTGTGGAATAATCCGCCCGTATGTAGTAGTGTCAACATAATTCTGAGTAATAGGACTTGATCCTTTAATTATGTGTGCGTGGTCATATCCAAGGACAAATTTGTTCAAGGGAAATCTTTGTAGACTGATAACTTTATCAAGGGCTTCAGTCCCTTTCTTGAATTTTTCAACAGTCTTAAGTTGATCCTTTAGTTGTTTACACCTTTGTTTATATTTTCTCGGTTTATTCAAAGCACTTTCAAGATCATCTTCCAGATTGACTTCTGCTTCAATGTCTGAGTATTCTTCAAAAGAATCTTCATCACTAGAATTTTTGTAGACTGAACTTTGTTATGATTGAAATGCTTCATTTGACTTCTCATATGAGTAGAGGTCTTTCATCTTTTCCCAAAGTTCCTTTGCAGGGTTACATTCACCTATCTTTTCTTTGACATCATTAGGTAATCCATTAAGGATTGTATTCATTTCCATTGAGTTACTTTTTTTGGCTTTCTTTTGAGTTGGATTCCTTACTCTGCTTGGTGGGAAGTAATCAATGATTATTGAATTCCATACATTATGTCCCAATGCCTTTAGATGAATTTCCATTCTTGTACTCCAAAATATGTATTCTTCTTTTCCACGTATTGGAGTTTCATTCTCATTGTAAATCATTTTTCCATCCATGTGTGCTTAATTTGATCTTCCTTTCAATTTTTTAGACTGTTCTTAAAGGAACCTCGCTCTGGTATCAATTGATGGAACATACAACAATACTGAGAGGGGGACGTGAATCAGTATTGCCTACTTTTTCTTTTTAACTTCATCCATATTAAGCACACAAATTAATTATTAAACTAAACAATATATGATGAAAAAAAAACCCTTATGAACAAAATATTTAATCGTGGAACCCAATAGGGAAAACCACCAACACTTTTCTATTAACTGCAAAATTCCTTTTCTTACAAATTACATAGAAGGAATATATTATTCCTTTTCGATCAGAGCCAACTGATGAGGATGCATCCACACCCTTGTTCATCAGTACCAATTGTTAGGAGGCTACACCCCCCTATTTAGTGATGCATACCCCCCTTCTCTCCTAAGGACTGCATAGCTTCCTGGTCTAGGATTGATCAAGAAACTGAGTCCGATTGACTCTTTAGCCCTCAAGAACCTCAAATCCACTTAACACACACTCTTTCCCTTAAAGCACAAGTTATATGGAACCCACGACTTTCTCCTTAACTCCTTTTAGCTTCAAAGTGTTTAGACGCTAACTCTCCTGGTTAAGCCCCTCCCTTTATGTGACTAAGGATGTGACCAGTCGCCTAATCGAAAGTTGCATTGTGACTCCGCGTATCGGGCCTTTGCATGCAATTCACTTTGACTCTCCTGACTTCCAAAATCCCGACAGGATCCTGGTGCATGCTATCCCCTCTATTCCCATTCACCGATGTGACCCTTCGCTATGATTGTGGGACAATCTTTTGATCACTTTGCGATTTCTCATCGCGTGGGTTCACACTTCATGAGTCGTCTCTCTAGATGCTCAACGGTCCAGATATCTTCTCGAACCGATGACACAGATCAAATACTCACGGTTTCGGGTTTTACAAGTTCCCTAAACTCTTACCTCTGATTTTCGGAGTTGCAAAGTCTCGACAAAACTAGATCTACGGTTCAAATCTCTCCTTCGATCAACAACTGTGATCTTTTCGCGATTTCATGATTCATGACTTTGGAGTCTCCTTGCCTCCATTCTCCCAATAGCCAAATTGAAATGACGTTGGATCAATGGTCCAAATCTCTCCTTTTATCAATGGCTCAGATCATGTCGCGATTTCGTGTTTTGCGAGTTCTCGCGACTCAACCTTTGACTCCTTTGAGTCATGAGTCAGGGAAATGTTGGTCTCTCGCCATGTGTCCTCCTTGACAATGAATGGTCTCGATGATTTCGGAACGATCAATGGCTATGATATTTTCACGAATTCACACTTTGCAAATCCTCACAACTCTTCTCTTTGAACTTTCCACTCTACGAGTCAGCGAAATGTTGATCTCTCGTCATGTGTCCTGTCATGATGGACGATTTTGATGATTTCAGAATTTCGTGACCTTGTTCCTCCTGTGCATGTTCAAATATTTAATGTTAGTTCACTTTACCTTGATCAGACAGCTACGACCCATTTGCACTCAGATCGAACGGTTGAGATCTTTCCTCCTCTGCACTTGATCCTCGTTGTTTGGATGTTGATCGAATGCTTCAGATCTTTCCTCTGAGATAAAGCTTTCTTCAGACTTAGAAGATTTTTGAAAGGATTTAAAGGCTTTGAACTTTATCCTTCCTGTGATTCCATTTCTTGGATCTCGTTTGCACTTCTTGGAAAGTTCTACTCCTCCTGAGCTTGATCTCTCCAAACATTTCGATCTCCTAAGAAATTCTTTATTTTTTGGGAAATTCATCAAAGTCAAATCCAAATATTCTTTAAAAGAATCCTTTCTCACCTTCCTGGCGTTCTTCTACTCTCGTCCTCCAAATTCTCTACGGAGTCTCTTCGACTCTTCGTCCAATTCCAGGTCTGTGCACTCTTTGCAATAGATCTTTACATAAGATTCAATTTCTTGCAACGACTATGCACTCCTTGCGGCAGTCACTATACACTTCCTGCAGAGAAATTCTTATGCTATTTATTCTGAGCTTTATGAGTCGAAACAAACCCTTTCAACGCACTCCTTGCGGACTGTGTGCACACCTTGCACCGGCTCATGAAGAAAAATGATTTAAATTCTTATGCAAGCATTTCAAAGCTACATACACTCGTAGAAATATTCATTCATTCTTGAAAAGATTAAGACAACAATAGAGAAATTTCAAACACTATTCACACCACAGATCAAGAAAATGGTTACAACTAAAATCAAAGCAACAACTACTGCTCTTAGATTCCTACTTGCTCATCATTCTCGTAACCCCTCTTTTGGGCATACAAAATATCTCTTTATACAAAAGAAACAAATTAAATTCTATATAATTATGGTTACATTGAGATTAGGGTTAAGCTCCCAAGTCACGCGTGCTCATTTTGTATCCACGTGTGTGATCTTTCCTCTTTTGTTTTCTATTACCTCCATGCGTGTGATCTTTCCTGTTTTGTTTTCTATCGCTTCAAAAGATTTATAGTATTGGCTAGAATTCGAGACTCTGGATTGGCTCTCAGGAATTGATTTTTTCTACCACATGTACTTGTTGATGATGCTCCTACATCATATGTCCCCTCGACAAAAATTCATGGAATCATGTCCATGAGCTCCTGTATCGACTTTCCATGCCTCTGGATATCAGCTTCACTTTCCCAACTGGCATCTTCTATTGGGTGTCCCTTCCACTTGACCAGATATTCAAAATAGGTCTTCCTCTTGGTCTTCTTACTAATCCTCTAATCAACGATATTTTCCATCTGTGGTTTTTCTGCTATAGGCATTTTTTTCTCCCACTGAATCTTCCCTTGATTTGTTGATCCCTCTGTGTCATCCTTCCTATAAGGATAAAGGTCTGAGACATTGAATATGGGAAATATGTCCACATCATCTGGAATCTCAATATCATAGGCGTTGGTATCAAAATTCCTCAAGATCCCTAATGGTCCTATATTCTTCATCTTTAGATTGTTATATGTCCCCCTAGGGAACCTTTTCTTTCCTGATATGTGCTAGAACCTGATCTCCTATTTCAAATTGGAGTTCTTTGCGATGTTGATTAGCTCTGCGTTTGTACTCTTGGCTAGAATTTTGCAACTACCCCTTGATCTAGCTATGGAGCTTCTGCATTTCTGCAACAAAATATTCTGCTCCAACACTTATGATCTCACTCTATTCCAAGTCTCTCAACTCAGATACTCCCACTACAACAAATCCCTATGATTAGCTCCATTTTTTGCTTCCACTGGTTGTTTTAATGTATTTTTATCCATTGTTTTGCTAAATTCAGTGCTATTTATCAGAAGGGATCTATTTATGGAGTTATTTGTGCTAAGCAACAAAACTGGGCACTAAACTAGGAACAATTAGCGCCTAATTTAACTCCCTATTTATCTCCCAGTTTAACGCCCAGTTTAGCTTCCACTTTAGCTCCCAGTTTTGCTCCCAGTTTATCTTCCAGTTTAGCTCCCAGTTTAGCTTCCAGATTAGCTTCCTTTTTAGCTTCTATTTTGGCTTCCAATTTAACTCCCAATGTGCCTAAATACTAATTTTGTTGAGATTTTTGGGGTTAAGTGGATAGGGGCTTTGGGGATTAGGTTATTTAGGAATTTGAGGTCTAGGGATTAAGGGTTAAGGGATTAGGGGTTACTGTTTAAGAGATTAAGGGTTAAGGGATTAGGGGTTATCGTTTAAGGGATTAAGGGTTAAGGGATCAGGGGTTATAGTTTAAAGGATTAAGGGTCAATGGCTAATGAATTTAGGTCTTAGGGGTTAGGTAGTTTAATGAGTAATTGATTAGGGATTATATATGGTCAAGGGATTAATGACATCCATTGACCCTACACATAATCATTGAGACCGTCCACATCTCATTTGTATCATCTTTTGTTTCCATATGTAGAATCTTTGTGGAACTGGTCTCTTGAAATTCCATGGAACTTCTAATACACCCATCAAAAATATTGTCTTCCACCGACCCCTCACAATGAGTAGTGAATGGGGCCAACATTCAAATTTCTTCAGTTTGTGTCTGTATACATCAAAATTTGACATGGTTAGACTAGAAACATGTGTTGATGGTATGGGAGGGTTTCAAGACTCAAGGATGTCTAATGTCCCCACATAATCTTTGAGATCATCCATGTTTTCATCAACGTTCATAATGAACGTCTCATTTTCATCATTTGTCATTGCCATCTGTAGAATCTTTGTTGGAACTTTCTTGAAATGTCATGGAACTTCCAATTCACCCACCAAAAATGTCATGCATCGACCCTGCATAGTGAGAAGTGAATGGGGCCAACATTGAAATTTATTCAATATGTACTTGTATGCGTCACAATTTGACATGGTTAGACTAGACACATTCCTTAACGGTATGGGAGGGTTTCAAGACTCAAGGATGTATGATGTCCCCACATAATATTTGAGATCATCCACATTTGCATCAATGTTCATCGTGCACATCTCATTGTCATCATTCATCATTCCCTTCTATAGAATCGTTGTTAGAACTATCTTGAAATTTGACATGGAACTTCCAATACAATCATCACAAATTTCTTCCACCGAACCTGCACAGTGAGCAGTGAATGGGGCCAACATTGAAATTTTTTCAATTTGTTTCTGTATGCATTGAAATTTGACATGGTTAGACTAGATAGTTTCCTTGATGGTATGGGAGGGTTTCAAGACTTAAGTATGTTTGATGTCCTCGCATAATATTTGATATTGTCCATGTTTGCATCAATGTTCAATATAATGGATGTCTCATTGTCATCATTCGTTATTTCCATCTATAGAATATTTGTCAGAACTCTCTTGAAATGTCATGGAACTTCCAATACACCCATCACCAATGTCATTTTGCATCGACCTCACATAGTGAGCAGTGAATGGGGCCAATGTTGAAATTTCTTCAAACTGTGCATGTATGCATCAAAATTCGACATGGTTATACTAGACACATGCCTTGATAGCATGGGAGGGTTTCAAGACTCAAGGATGTCTGATGTCCCCACATAATATTTGAGATCATCCATGTTTTCATCAACTTTCATAATGGATTTCTCATTGTCATGATTCATCGTTTCCATATGTAGAATCTTTGTTGGAAATCTCTTGAAATGTCATTGAACTTCTAATTCATCCACCACAAATTTCATGCACTGACCCCACATAGTTATCAGTGAATGGTGCCAACGTTGAAATTTCTTCAATATGTTCTTGTATGCATGAAATTTTACATGGTTAGATTAGACACATGCCTTGACAGTATGGGAGGGTTTCAAGACTCAAGGATGTATGATGTCCCCACATAATCTTTAATATTGTCCATGTTTGCATAAACATTCATAATGGATGTCTCGTTGTCATCATTCATTGTTTCCATATGTAGAATATTTGTTGGACTCGCTTGTAATTTCATGGAACTTCCAATTCACCCACCACAAATGTCATGCACTGACCCCACATAGTTAGAAGTGAATGGGGCCAACGTTGAAATTTATTCAATATGTGGCTATATGCATCAAAATTTGACATGGTTAGACTAGACACATGCCTTGATGGTATGGGATGGTTTCCAGACTCAAGGATGTATATTGATGTCCCCACCTAATATTTGAGATCATCCACATTTGCATCAACATTCATCATGCATGTCTCATTGTCATCATTTTTCATTCCCTTCTATGGAATCATTGTCATAATTATCTTGAAATTTGACATGGAACTTCCAATACACCCATCACAAAGTTCTTCAACTGAACCCACACAGTGAACAATGAGTGGGGCCAACGTTGAAATTTTTTCAAACTATGTATGTAATGCGTCGAAATTAGACATGGTTATATTAGACACATGCCTTGATAGTATGGGAGGGTTTCAAGACTTAAGGATGTTTGATGTCTCCGCATAATATTTGAGATCGTCCATGTTTTCATCAACGTTCAATATAATGGATGTCTCATTGTCATTATTCGTCATTTCCATCTATAGAATCTTTATCGGAACTCTCTTGAAATGTCATGGCACTTTAAATGCACCCATAACAAATGTCATCTTACATTGACCTCACACAATGAGAAGTGAATGGGGCCAACATTGAAATTTATTCAAACTGTGCATGTATGCATCGAAATTCGACATGGTTAAACTAGACATGTGCCTTGACGGTATGGGAGGGTTTTCAAGACTCAAGGAGGGTTTCAAAATTCCACATATGCATCAACGTTCATCATAAACATCTCATTTTAAATGTTCCTCATTCCCTTCTATAGAATCGTTGTCAAAAATGTCTTGAAATTTGACATGGAATTCCAATACACCCATCACAAATGCCATGCATCGACCCCCCATAGTGAGTAGTGAATGGGGCCAATGTTGAAATTTCTTCAATATGTGCCTGTATGTGTCAAAATTTGACATGGTTAGATTAAACACATGCCTTGACAATATGGGAGGGGTTTGAGACTTAAGGATGTATATTGATGTCCCCACATATTCTTTGAGATCATCCACATTTGAATCAATGTTCATCATGTACGTCTCATTGTCATCATTATTCATTCCCTTATATAGAATTGTTGTCATAAATATCTTGAAATTTGACATGGAGCTTCCAATACACCCATCACAAATGTCATGCACCGACCCCACATAGTTAGTAGTGAATGGGACCAACATTGAAATTTATTCAATCTATGCCTATATGTGTCTAAATTTGGCATGGTTAGATTAGACACATGCCTTGATGGTATGGGAGGGTTTCAATACTCAAGTATGTATGATTTCCCCACATAATCTTCGAGATCGTCCATGTTTGCATTAACGTTCATTGTCATCATTCGTCAATCCCTTATATAGAATCTTTTTCATAAGTCTCTTTAAATGTCTTGGAACTTCCAACATGCCCATAACCAATTTCATCCACCAACCTCGCACAGTGAACAATGAATGGGGCCAATGTTGAATTTTCTTCAAAATGTGACTGTATGCATTGTAATTTTACATGTTTACACTAGGCGCATGCCTTGATGGTATGGGAGGTTTTTAATACTTATGGACATATTTATCTTCATCATTTCCATCATCATGGTTGTCATTTCCATCATCATCATATTCATCATGACCCGATTTCTCCATCCATGCCAACAAAGATCAAACCTGATATACCCATCTTTACAATGAAACCTAATGATTAATAAACCATGATTATATTAAATTGAGACATCCCAAAATAATTTTATAGGCTCCAACATGCAAGTGGTTAAATTCTTAATGGGTTAGGGATTAATGACATCAATCGACCCTACATGGTTACCAGTGAATGATGCCAACATTGAAATTTCTCTAAGTTGTGCCTGTATACGTCTAAATTTGACATGGTTATACTAGGCACATGTAGCTTGATGGTATGGGAGGGTTTCAAGAGTCAAGGGTTTCTGATGTCCCCACATAGTCTTAAATATTGTCCATGTTTCAAGGGGTTAGGGGTTAGATGGTATAAAGGTTAAGGTATTAGGTTTAGGCTTAGTGAAATATTTCAATGTGTTTTAAAATATAAATTAAAGAATAAACTTTGGATACATTAATTAGCCTAATTGTCTGGATTTACATTGGTTTACATATATGCGATATATTTAATTATATTTTTTAACAATTTCCAGTAAATGAACACTAACCATGCAAACTCTTATATAAGTAATCCTAGTTTTTTTTGCCAACAATTCATAGAAAAGATTGAACACTTTAAGGATATTTCCAAAAGTAATTTTTATCACCAAAAATAATACTGAAGCATTTCATGAAAGTTTGGGCCATAATAATCAACGTCATTTTAAAAACTAGATTACAAATCATTTTGAAAATTTAGAAGTCTTGGTCATTAACATCATTGTCTGCAACAATGCCATCCAGTTTATCATTGTCAATGTTCATATGTTCTTTCAAGTATTTAATATTATCATCATCCTCTTATTGATCTACATCATCTTCATCATCATTGAAATTTGATTGTAGACCATCTATATTGTTACCAAATGTATAATTTGGATCATCATTTTCTATACCATCCATATTGTTGTTTTCCATAAAATCATGTAACTTTGGATTGTTGTCTTCTTGTGCCTGAACATAACCATCTTCAACATCATCATGGATGTTAATTTCTTCGATGTTCTCTAATCCATCTCTCTCATTTTATTGGACATCATTGTTGTGCTCAATATCCACTAATGCATCATCAAATAAATGACTTAATCTTGGATAATAATGTATCACAAATATCCATTTCAGGTCCAAAATATCTTCATAGAAAAATACATGCACATGAATGACATACATATATTAGAAATATCTTATAACACTTTTATTTATTAATAAACACATATCTTATCACAAAAAACTATGAATCAATAGATTAATAATCATTATTGCTTCTTATTTGAGTTAAATAAATACCTGCTCACAACGAATTGGTAGAACATAAGGCTCCTTATCCTCCGGTAGGAACCTTGAGGAATCTATAGAAAACAATCCACTATGGGTATCATGTCTTTGTTTCCTTTCAAATGCTTCATACCATCTATACTTAAAAATACAACATTTAAAAGAGTGGTAATCCAACACAATAATTTCTTGGATTTTTCCAACATATTGTAGATTCCCTTCAATAATATTCTTATCTTTTGAGCTTGCTCAACTGGATTGCTTGAAATCAACCATGATGCCACAATCAAAATATCATCTTTTTAAATCTACACTTTCTACACGATAATGTCGTCCTTATGCCCACATTCCAGGATATTTCCTCGCCTATGAAAGACCATTTATTTCAATGAAAAAAAATATAATGACGAATATTAAAATAGTTAATAGTGTCAAAACTGTAAGGAAAAAACATTTTGTAAAATTCCAACTGTACCTTTCTTTCACATCCTATACACCTGTTAATTTCATCTTTTTTTATGTTTGAATCTATACATGCATCTTCTATTTGATTTTGAATTTGTTCAGTAACCCATTCTAGAGTGCAATATTTTCCCCATTCCCCAAGTAGATCACTGGGAAGTGGAGTGTTCTTTGGGTTGGATCTCTTAAACTATCTGCTTGCTTCTAACAATTCTTCTCTCTTTTTATCATACAAATCAATCCATTTGTTCATAAATCCCATGTGGTACATAATAAACTTTTTGAGTATTGGACTTTCATCTACACATATTACATGTCAACATGTTTATTTCAAACTCCAAATGTTATTCAGTTAATTTGACAAATACATTACAAATAAAATTAATAACTGCAAGGAAAACAACCACATCAATGATCATGAATTTACTTACTAATTTCTATTTGAACACCATTAGATTGTGGTTTTTCTCCATCAATAATATCTGATGCTCATTCTTCATCCCAGAAGCGTGGCCTATATTCAAAATCCTTACCAAGGAATTCACATAGGAAGAAAAATGATTCATTCAATACATACCCTTCAGCCATACAACCCTCTGGATGTGCCTTTTGTCGGACATATCTTTTTAGAGTTTTCATATACCTCTCAAAGAAAAACATCCACCTCATTGATACGACACCCGCTAATTCAATTTCATCGACTAGGTGTATAAGTAAATGGACTTTTAGGTCCATGAAACTTGTAGGGAGGTCCTTCTCAAATACACATACAATTTCTACAATTTCCTTCTTCCATTTTGGTACATCACATTCATGGATTTCCTTGGAGGTTACCCACCTATTATAAGAATAGTAAATTAGTATGAACCTTTAGTGAAAAATTAAAATGCATATAATATATCTATGTCTCTCACACATGAACATTTCATACCACATGCCTTGTAAATGCTGACAATCGACTTATGGCATTCCTTAAGTCAACGGTAAGACATGAATCCCCCCTAATTCCCAATGGCATGATATGCTATCAAACACATTAATCATAGTTCATTAGTAATTTTTCACACAACAAAATATCAAAATATTTTTAGTACTAAACCAATGTTACGAGTAAAACTTAAATGATGATATATAATACCTTCATAAAATTATGAAAATCATGTGTTTTAAATCCTGTGATATGTCCATCAACTGTAAAAGCTTTATCCAATGATGACCCATAGCCAATAGGTTCCCTTATTGAACGGATGCCATTTTTTAGTTGGTCTAGCTCTTTTTTTTCAAAATCCATGCAGCTTCTACATATGTTTCATTTTCCCTGTTTGGCCACAAATGTCTTCTATCAAATTTGGTATGTGAAAGAGCATTATCTCTCCTCGAAGACAAGATGTCCTTCTCTTTTCTTGATATATGTCTAAATATATAATTTGGGACATTTTTGAATATGTGCATAGGATCTAATAGGTGCGATATTAATAGATCCTTCCAGTAAGGGATCTCATAAAATATGGATTTCCTTTTCATTCCTTTTGGCATATTAACTACAACTTGTTCTGGTTCTTCAATTGAAACACCCCGATCAAAACAATCCTCCCAACTTTTCAATTCAACATCTTCATACTTCTTAATACAATCACATGGACCCATAATCATGGGAGGGCCTCTATTTTCAACTTTTCTGTCAAATTGATTCTTTAGATGATTTCTAAACTTATGATCTGTTGGTAGAAAAACCATGTTGTTTGCATAGATACATTTATGTAGATCTTTAGAATACCTCCCTTGAAATTGATCTACACATCTTGGACACGAAAATATCCCCCTTGTTTGAAGCCCTGCAATTCAATAAGTAATGTTAATAGAATTATAATAATAGTATAAAAGTAAGTATGAAAGTTGGGATGAAAATAAATTATGAGTGTGAATACGTAAATATTTTATCTTACTAGAACATACACCAAGTCCTGGGAAATCATGAATAGTCCAACATAATACACCATACAACATGAAAGACCTATTTTATGGAGGACATTATGTGTCATACATTCTTATGCCTTTCCATAGTAGTTGCATCTCATCAATAAAAGGCGCAATATAAACATCCATATTTTTAACTTGTTGTTTTCCTGGAAAAATGAGAGTCAACATAAGGTGCTCCTTTATAACACTCATCCATGGGGGAATATTGTATACTATCAATCCAACTGGCCAAACACTATAATTTGTGTTGAGGAAAGATAATTGGCACACTCCATCAATTGCAAGACCAAACCTAATACTACGTGGTTCATGTTTGAATTTACTTGGCCATTTTTCCTCTATGTGTTTCATTTCTTTGGAGTCGGCCAGAATTCACATGAATCCATATTTACTAATGTTATTTGCATGTCATTCCATCTATTGTGCAATTTAATTGCAACGAAACATTTGTTGAAGTCTAGGTATAATTGGCATGTGAGGTAAAACCTTTTTTGGAACTGTAGGACCTTGTACATCTGTATGATATATGTTATCTTTGCATATAGGACATTCTACCTTGTTTTGATATTAACCTCTATATAAAATGCAATCATTTTTACATGAATAAATTTGTTGATATTCAATCCCCAACTCATCCAACAACTAACGTGTTTCTCTTTAAGTTGATGGCAACACATTATCTTCAGGGAATATTTTAGTTTTTAGTGCCTTGTAAGATTTCCAGAGATTA
>CBVK0100589701.1:0-10962 GCA_900067695.1 Picea abies | reverse complement strand
GGTGGAGGGTAAAAGAAGGGAATTTGAGTGAGGGGTTGGGGAACTGTCTCCCAAATGGGACTATGCCCCTGAGGGGATGTGGATTCGTGGACTGTTGGGTCCGACGAGTGCGTAGGAGACTCCGACTGGAGTGGTTCTGTGACTACTGAGACGTCAGGAGTGAAGGAAGCCTCCTGAGGAGGAAGAGCATCCTCTGTGTGAGTTCTGTTAGATGAGATGATGCATACTTGATTAGGGGGAAGGAGTGGTGGTGCTCCATGGTATGTCCCTAATAAGGATGGATCTTTGAAAATCCCAGGACCCATCTCTATGAGTGGGTATGTGTCGTGGTTGGTGTGGATGAGAGGAAGAATGTTATCAAGGTTGGCATATGGGTTAGGCTCATAATGTGAGACTTGGTCGATGGTTACAATCTTCTCGTTATGGGGGAACATGATTGTCCGAAAGACGGATGATGCCACTACCTTCATAGCATACATGTAGCTACGTCCGAACAAGATATTGTAATCAAGCAGAGCGTCGATAACTTCGATGTCAATGAGAATATTTTTTCCCCCGAGTTCCACGGGGACATTTTGGAAGAGCCCTTCAGGAGATGATGGTCGTTCGTCATAAACTTGTAATATGATGGCGGAGGGTATGAGTTCCGGGGAACCAAGTTTCTGCCATACTATTTTGGAAATGATGCATGTAGATGCCCCTTCATCGATGATACACCGATGAACGGTGATGTTCCATATTTTTACTGGTATTTGAATAGCGACCAAGGCGGGTATACGAGGTTCGCAGCTATCAAGATCAAAGGTGATGAGTCGAGTATCTGCAGGGTCAACTGTCCCCAAGGCGGAAAGTAGTGATTTCCGCTGTGTAGGGAAAGTCTGGAGGACTTCCAAAACTAACATGGCAGCTGGGGATTGCGCTAAGTCATCTACCAAACTATAATTATGAGCTGCCCTAGCCTGTGGGTTGTGAACATTCCTGCGCAAGGGGATGCGAGGGATGCGTAATGGTGGTTCGGCAGAAGGGCAAGGGATCATCAATGGGGGTCCCGTTGGTGTAGGGTTTATCTCCGGAGATATAGGAGAAGACTCAGCTGGTGTCAGATATTGACGATTGCGTGTTTGCAGAAGAATTTCCTCCTCACTGGTGAGGAGAATTCTTCGCTCTACTGGATTGTTGGGGTTGTGATATTGGCCCACCTGAGGTGGGGGATGCTGCATGTCCTACTGGGTGTTTATCACACCTTGATGTGGGATAGAATTTTGCAGCATGACGGGAGGGGGTTGTTGCACATACTGTTGTGGTGCCTGTTGAGGGGCAGTTTGTGCAGGGGTATGGGGAAGACTACCTGAGTCTTTCAACCATTTGAAATCAACGATCTGGGGGCAATGGTGAGTGTAATGACTGAACTCACCACAAAGAGCACAAGGGTGGATGGTTTTAATATTATTTCTCCCTTGGCGTTTGTTGTTATTATTGCCCCCTTGGGGGTTTTGGTTCCCTTGGTTTTGGTTGCCCCCAGTGGGTTGGTGCTGTGGGGGTTGATTCCCGCCTTGACCTGGGTTATTGTTATTCCTATTCCGTCCTTTCTTCTTGGCATTGTTTGAAGGATGAGCTGGGTTGGTTGTGTTCAACTGTTCAAAATTTTGGTATTGTTGAGCTGCAGAGGGTTGAACAAAGTTTACCCCTACATGAGGATGTGGGGGAGCCATGGGATATGAGAATAACTCTTCAAATCATTCAAGTCAAACTCAGAATCTTGTAATAGGGAGCGTAAATCCAACCTTTGTATAAGAATAGCTGGGATCCCCCTCTCACACATGGGTTACACAAGAGGTCACGTTCAGGAGAGAAATGAAGATTATCCCTCCGTGGTTTAACCATTAGTAGTAGTCAGATCGTATATTGGGGGTTCTTCTTGAGGCTCATTTTTTTTCATTTGGTCTTGGAGCTTCATGAATTCCGAATCTGTTCGGGGCCCTATGGAGTTTACCAGTCCACTTGTCCTCATTTTTCTTGAAGAATTTTAGACTCGATATATTTCCCATACGTTTGGAATCGACTGTCGATTGTACCCGCCCAAAGGTTGACTGCGAGTTGATATCCTTAGTATCCATAATCTTTATGGTCCTTACATAAGGTGATAGTGAAGGGAAGTATGTGTTGTACCTGGAACAAACATTGGTCAAAATCACTCGGGCTCCTTGGAGGGTAATGAATGGGTAAAACTGCGAGGAAGCTTGCACCAAGGTGTAAGTCTGTTAAGAATGCCACCAATGTAACTGATCCACCCGCTCATATCCTATCCCATTCTCGATTTGATAATTCAACATTGGATTTCATCACCAACTAGTATGGTCATAGAGAGAAGGCATTGTTTTCTTGTTGGTTTTCTAGATTTTTTAGCGAGTGTTGTTTGTTTACTTTAGTTGTCTTTCAAAATTGAGGCTGTGGTTGATAAATGTCTTCGCAGATCACGTAGTATGAAAGGGTTTCCTCCAGAAGGATATGAACCTTTACCTCCTAACTCACTTGAAGACATTTACCATGAAGAGGTTGAGAATCATTCATACGTTGGGAGTACTGCTACTCCTTTGTTAGCAAATCTCGAGAGAGCCTTAGTTACGGTTGAGGAAGGTTCCACTCTTCCTGTTAACCCAACTTTGCAAGTTACTCTTGAGCCACTCATTTTTTCGTTTGGACTCCTCAGCTAATGTTATAAAATAATATTACCCTTGTCTACCATCAGATATACTGAGTCAAATATGGAATCCACAGAACCAAATTTTAATGACAAATACACTACCCCTGTTTTTTCTGCTGAAATGGTAAATTCACATCAAACTCTTGTTCATTATATGAAGAGAAATCCATCAGGATGATACCTTTATGAAAATTTTAACTTTATCCAACCTCCTTTTGACCCTCCACATGGCCCTTCCACCACCAATGCAGAGCCAGGACCACCAAGTCAGCCCATTATTCATCTCATCGAACCAACAATTAATATTTCTACCACTTCAAGACAAGTTCAAAGTGACACGGGCGTTGTGTTACCCAGTCATTTGCAAATTACCTTGACAAATACACCTCATATTCCTCTTCAAGCTATCATTTCATATACTCCACAAAACCCTATTGGGACACCTTCGCATCAAGGGATGCAAAACCCTGCCACCGCATCAAGGGATGCAAAACCCTGCCACACACATAAACCCAATTGCTGGAAAAAACCTGACCAGGGGGCAACCTCCATATAGAAGACACATCCCTAATGGGGGACAACCATCCTTACACACACTTGTGCTGACTGGGGGGAAACCCCGTTTCATCTGTCAAACCACATTTTTTACCCAATCTATGGCTGGGGGACCACCTTCTTTCATAGAAAACCCCTCACAATCTTAGGGACCATCCCAAGGAGGTTTGTTTCATCAACTATATCAAGGAGGGCCATCAAAACCCAACCCATAAGGAGGAATACTGAATCCCAATCCTTTTAGATTATATTCTGGACAACCTTTCCCAGGGGTCCAAAATCCCACTTGGGGTCCTCAAGTTCATCAAGTTTATCCTCCCCAAGGGCCAAATCCATACCCTCCTCAAGGACAACCTAGTTACCCTTCTCAATGGAATATTGGATATCCACCTCAAGTTAATCAAGTGAACTATCCTCCCACAGGTTACACTGGTTATCCTCAGTAAGGCCAAATGGGTTTCCCTTCTCCTTTCATGAACATTCCACAACAGATGAATCCTACCTTTCTTGGTCAACAACAACAGTATATGGGAAGGCATGCTGGCTACAACTATCCACCTCAACTAGTTTACAACCCTACTATTGTCCCCATTCCACACTAGTATCATCCTCAATTTAATCGACAACTACCATTCTTAGCCACTGTAGATCTACCATATCTATCAAGATTGACAAATGATCCCATATTAAATTCTCCTTTTTGGCCAGTTATTCCTGCTAAATTACCTTTTGATATCCTGAAATTTGTTGGTAAACCTAGTGAATACCCTAATAACCATGTTATGAATTTTCATCTATGGTTTTCATCAAATTCACTAACAGAGGATTCTATTCAGTTACGTCTTTTCCAGCGTACACTTATAGGCTCAACAATCAAATGGTACATTGAGCTACAACGCAAAACATTTCAATATTTTAATTCCCTTTCCATGGCTTTTCTCATGCACTTTCAATTACCAATCTGTTACGAGATTGGTACAAAACTCTTTTCCTCCCTTCATCAAACCAACTCCATACATATCTCTGATCATATTCATGAGTGGAGATGACAATGATGGTTGATCAAAGCAACCATTCCTGATGAATCACTGGCTGAATGGTTCACTAAATCTCTTTTACCTCCAATTTCTCATGACATAGCCATGGGTTGTGTCATTACTAAAGAGGAAGCCATTGCTCATGCCCAATATATGGACTTGGTTTATTCCCAATCCGATACTTTGTATGAATTGATTTCGAATGCTCCCCATACGCCAACTAATCCATCAAAACCATCATCCACAACTCACACAGATGGAGTTATCGATTCTGTCAAAACCCAATCCAGTTCCCAGTCGATCGACACAACTAATCACTCAGTCACTACCCCCACTACCAGATCAAATTCACTCTCACCAAGCCCCACCCCATCTTAATTAAATGAGGTGAATGTAATTCAATCTTCTTCTCCAAAATAATCAGAGGGGAAGAAGAAAACGAAGAATAAACTGAAGAAAAACAATAATTCAACTGAAAATGCAAAAAAACTAGCACAACCACCTTCCACTTAGAAAAAACCGCAGCGAAAACTAAAATTTCGGTGTCTTATTTGTGGTGGCGATCACTACACACAATATTTTCCTCATCGCGACAAAGTTGCAAAGTTTTTTAAGGGAAAATCTCAACCCTATGTGTTGACACATCCTTTTCCATAGCAACAGTCATTGGTTGCGCAAGTTCCTGCACCTCCAATGAGAGGTAATCCAAATCATCCTCCTAATGAGGAAGCTTCATGGAGTTCACACATTTACATGTTTAATAGGGTAGATTTTACCACTCCTACTATGACATATGACACACCTCTGGCTAAAAATTAACTAATGGTACTACATCAGATCCACCGTCCACCACTGTTACTCCTCCATCTGGGCCACTCCAGATTGAGAAACCTGCCTTCGAATCTATCTTATGTCCACCCAAGAGTACAATTTAAAAGTCAACTTTAAATACTAATTCACGTGCTTCCCCAAACTATAACATCATTGAATATTTGGCCCAAGCACTGTGTGCTATGTTAGCTCTCAAATTTCTACAAAATTTCCCAAGTCAACGTAGGACTCTCTTGGCAGTCATTGGAGAAATAGATCCCAAGTCATCTAATAATATCATGTTTAACTTGGATAATTTTAAATCACGACTCTCTCACCATATTTCTTTCTAGATCAATGTCGTTGTCCACAATCAACACATTCATCGCACGATCTTGGACAAGGGAGATTTCATATGTGTCATGTCTTTGGCTTACTGGAAAGGCCTCAAATAGCCTGGTATTAATTGATCTCCCACCATTTTATGAGCATTCGATGGGAGAGGATTCTATCCACATGGACTATTACAATCCTTATTCATTCAATTGGGAGGCAAGACTGTTTTAGTAGATGTTGAAGTAGTCGATGCTCCCATTGATTATAATCTGCTGCTAGGAAGAAGTTGGTTTTATGCCATGACTGCCATCACTTCCTCGGTGTTTCAATGTGTCTAGTTTCACCATCAAGGTAAAATTGTGACCATCGACTAGCTAGATTACTGCACCCCGGACGCTCACAATCCAATGGCCAACAAAATTCCTTTTCTGGGAGATTGAAGTATCACTTATGAAAGTGTTGGAGTAAGTCTTTTGAAAGATTCTTCACTTATAGGTACTTTTCCTACACCTCTTCCTCCCACTATGAAACACATCACAATGATAAATATGATATCAACTATGACACATCAATCCTACGAATCATTTGATCCATGGATTGTGCCCATTCCTTTAGAATTTGACGCACTAGGTGACATCATGCCACTTAGTCCTACAGAGGCTGAATATGATGCCATCTAGTATGTCTCTCCTTCACTGGACAACCAACATTTGCTGGCATCTACAACTTACTTGTTACCATATTTGTTAACATCCCCATCCTTTCCTTTCGATTACATCATACATATTTTTCCATCGGATGAATCTATTATGGAAATTCTTAGTACTGAGGATGTACCATGGGATGACAACCACCATTGTTCATCATTTCTTCCGAGTTTGGATGAAATTGAGAAAGATATATCCTCTATATTTCCTAGAGATATCATCAATTGTCCCTAATCTGCAATACTCACTCAAGATACTATCTCCAATGGGAATTTGAGAAACATCTCTTCCACTATTACTGTCGACATATCAATCAAAGAAGGTATTATGGAAAACATACAGTTAGGCTCCAATTGTTTAGCCGAAGAAGTTGAAACTTACACTACCTTGTTCAAGGAATTCCATGATGACTTTGCTTGGAACAATGAAGAAATTTCAGGGATCAATCCATTGATCATTGTGCATGAAATAAAAACTTACCTTGGAGTTAAACATATCAGAAAAAAAATTCGCCCAGTTCATCCTAAGAAAACTGTGCCAATAAAGGTAGAAGTCGAAAAACTGTAAAAATATAGTCTTATTTATCTTATCCCTCTGACCGAATGGGTTTCCAACATCATTCCAGTCACCAAGAAATAGGGGAAAATTCTTGTTTGCGTTGATTTTCGAGATCTTAATAAGGCTTGTCCCAAGGACAATTACCCTACACCCTTTATCGACCAAATTATTGATAATTGTACTGGAAGTGTCATTTTCTCCTTTTTGGATGGATTTTCCAGATATAGCCAAATTGGCATTCTACCAGCTGATCAACATAAAACAACCTTCATCTTCCCTTAGGGGACCTTCGTTTATCAGAAATTACCTTTTTTTCTTAAAAATGCTAGAGCTACTTTTCAACGGGGCATGTCGTATGCATTCTGCAATATCAAACATATTCTTGAACCTTACCTCAATGAATTACCCACTCATTCTTCTCATCAACGTGACCACATTGTTCACCTATGAGCCATATTTCTCCAATGCCGATTTTACAACATCCATTTGAAACCCCATAAATGCATTTTCATTGTTGAATCAAGATGTCTCCTCAACTTCGTAGTCTCCAAAGATGAGATTAGGTTGGATCCCTTAAAATTCAAATCCATTCTAGATTTACCTCCTCCTAGCTTTACCTCCTCCCTGAATCATATGAAGGAAGCACTAGCGCTCCTTTCCTATCTTACAGGGAGCATTGTAGCACTCTATGTCTAGTTCTAAGGGAGCGTCGAAGTGGTTGAGAAAATCTTGGGAGAAAATCTCCTTTTCTCTTAAGACAACTATGGATAGATCGAGTTGGCTTGGGTCGAATTTAACCCATAGGATTCATCTAAGGAAGATATCAAAAATAATGGATCCATATCCTCAACTAATCCCAAAAATAACCAAGGTGGTTGAGCCTATCAAAGGCTATAAATGAAGGCATTCTCATGGTGAGGAAGGGAGGAAGATAATCATCAAAATCATTATCACTCTGATTGTGGATGTTTCGAGCAATGGGTTGGATGAGGAGGAGTTGGAGAGTTTGCTGCAACATCATCCATGATTGTAAGTATCTATTTAAAGTTCTCATCAATATACTTGGCATGTTCCCTTCAAGCTTGTGTATTATTTAATGTTCTTTTCTACTGTTCTAGATGGATTTGTTTAATCTAATCTTGTAGAGTAGGACCTCTTTGTTCCTCTTTTTTGTCCATTGCATTGCAGGTGTCAAGTTTTGCTAAGGAGTTTGAAGATCGAACTCAAATTGGAAACAATGAGGAAAAACTTCGAAAAAAGGGGCATCACACATTTTCTCCCTCTCTCTCTTTTTGATTAGTTAAACTGAATTCAAAGGGATGTCAGTGTCCATTTTTGTTTTTTTGTCTGGGTATCAGGGTTCTATAATCCAAGGGAATATTCACCTATCTATAGGGGAATTATTTCGTAACAATTCCCCTTCATCTCTCGCTCAAGAAATCCTCATGCATTGTGTCTGTAATGTTCACATGAACCATGACATCTTCCTGGACCATCACATACTCTCCACGATGTCGCGCCCTTTAGTGCTCTCCGACTCCAACTCATCACAAGGCGTGTGGACCGGTTGAGCTAACCCACCACTATTCTTCATGTTTCCTAAGTATATGGGGTCTACTTCCTTGTGCACTTTCCCAAGTTATCCCCACCCGTGCGCTCATGCAAATTGAGTACATGTCACTCATCACAACCTCATGGTGTCCTCTGCAAGTCATGGATGTAAGTCACCATAGGTACATCATGCCCAAGGGATTCCCAAAGACTCACCTATGTGCTCTCTATATGAATCTTGGTCATGCCTTTCTCCATCTCGACAACCCAAAAATCCATGTCTCACCATCCTACCAATGTGTTTTACCAATGGGATGAATATGCCTTGTGTGCATTTTCCCAAAGCCCTTACATCCTTCCCCACCAAAATGTGTTTCCATCCTTGGAAACATCCTTAGAATTTATTGTCTCCAATGTTTACTTGAACTCATTCCTCCATAGTGACTAGGTCTCATGGAAACCCTAATTTTCATGTCAACTGGAAACCCCAAATTTCCTGGGAAGTGGAAACCCCAAGTTCGTTTTGATATGCAAACCCCAAGTTTCCTTACAAAATGAAAACCTGAAATTTCCACAAACCAACCCAACTGCACTACACCCAAATTTGCATGATTAGGTCTATGAGTCCTCATAGCCTCTTCACCCAAGTCTGTTGCACCATATCATTGGCATGTTGCTACCTTGCTACTGCTATTGCTTCCTAGTACAACTGACTATTGTTTCCTTCTTATCTTCAAAACAATTACCTAAGTGTTGAAGCCCTTGTGAATCACTACTACGATCATGCTACAACCACCTCAACCATGCTTCTGCACATTGACATCCCTCATGCCTTGGATTTATTGGGTATATAATATAATCCTCATTCCCAACTATGATGATGTACTTCCTCATGCCCAAACATGTTCTTTCTATCCACATATTCTATCACCCCATACAACCTTGGATACTAAGGAAAATTATTGTGTCTTTCCCTTCTCTACCAAGTCGCCTCACCAACCTAGTGCACTAATATTTTAGTTGCCAACTTCTCTCTGCAGAAAAAAATACCAATTTTTATCATCACTTTGTTGAGGTGAGGTCATCTCTCTCATGCGTCCTTCCCACCATCATGTTGGCTAGCTTGAACCACACAACACTCATGCACTTTTCTAAAGTGGGCACAACTCAAACCAACTTGTCTCATGAATTGAATTTAGCGACTTGCCATGGTGCTCTCCCATCGAGTCATTTATATTAATCTCCTGGGGCACCTTTTCACAAATGGCCCACACCACACTACCTTCTTCCTATGTAACACGTCAAATTTTTTCCTTTGAAAGTTAGAAATTTGATTTTACTCATCTTAGTAATTCATTTCTTGATAACTATTTGAGCTCAGTTACATTTATATAGAAATTTGAGATATGTACATATGGACCTATTTATGTGTTGCATAATATTATTTTTCCTCTTATATGTTCATGATGATTATAGTTATATGATTTTTTTAAGCATGCAAATTCAAATGTGGAATTTCAGTACATGGATACTAGCTCAAACTTATGTTGTGAATGCATAACATATGTGAGGCATGGTGTAAATAAGCATACATTTCTTAGTCGAATGTCAATACAAATATGGATTCTTATATGAAATTTGTGATACATCTACATGGATATGAGTATTGGTGAGCTAACTTATAGGTTTACGAGTTATGTAATAGCCAAATGAATGTAATGTTGAGATAACTTGGATGTCCTAGACATTAAGAAGATAATGTATGTTATAATCTTTACTTATGATCTAATTTATGATTTCAAATATTGCTATGATCCGTGGTAAATGTGGTTTTGACAAGATGCATATATTTCCCAGAGTGGTTGTTTGATTGCATGACTCTAAGAACAATAGTTTCACATTATGGCTTGATATAAGGTGTTGACCCTATTTTTATTAGGAAGGGTGGAGGTATTTCCCACCAAGTATCATATTGAACCTAGTTGTATCAGGAGGGGTGGAGGTATTTCCCATTATTTCTCCTCTGAAACCTAGAGTTGTGGTTGAGATGTGTTAAGCCACACTCCCCTAGTTGTGTTATGGAAAATGTTAGTTTCCTACTTAGGAATCTTGGTCAAGATAGTGACACTTCTACTTACGGGTTATATCTACAGCTAGGTCAATATAGTTGAATCTCCATCTTAGTCCAATAGAGGAAAGGATAGGATGGGGAATATGGAAGTAGGGTAGGGAGTATGAGTTATTTGATGTTAGTTGAGAATACTGCTTGGGAATTAGATGTGTCACTCTTGTTTTGTCACTTGGTTCCTACCATGTTTATGGGTGAGTGCATGAAGTTGGTGGATGATAAAGTGGCAATGAGATGAGAAAGAACATGCACCTGTAGGAACAAATGCACATTTATAGGAATGTGCACGAGTTCCTAATGTGATAGGTTCAATAAACCATAAACCTCCACTCAGTTAGCCACATAAGAACATTCCTAGGAACACATTCATGTTATCAAGAATGCATGTGTGTTACTGAGAAACACATGTTCAGGAACATGTGCACATTCCTAAAAAAATTTGAAATCCAAATAATATGCATGCACTTTAGGAACATGCATGTGTTATTAGGAATGGGAACATGCAAATGTTTTTGTTAATATAAAATATATCTCTCTATCCCCCCCTCTACCCCTCCTCTCTCTCTACCCCCCCTC
>CBVK0100589697.1:0-11094 GCA_900067695.1 Picea abies | reverse complement strand
GTAGCAAGTCATACTGTTCTTGTGTTTCCAGCAAGGGCGCACCATCATCTGGAGGGAGGTTCGATCCAGCTTATCCTGAGGGCCTGGGGCCATTTCGACAGTTGGGTTTTGTTTGCAGGGGCAGGACCATCAGTTTGAGGGCTTTTTTGGAGGGTTATCATCATTCTACATTTGTTTGCAGATTGGGACGTCTTGGAGCCATAGGGGACATCCTGTAATTCAATAAAACTTAGATCTAGGGAGATCTGTTTGAGATCTAAGTCCGAAACTTCTCCCATAGGATTCTCATAGCCCGATCTATATTCTTGGAGAGTTTCAGAGAATTTGGAGGCCTCCTTCATCAGGGCCAAACCAGCTAGGGTTTCAGTCATCTAGTGGGGCACCACATTCAGTGGGAAATTCAGATCTACGGGGTTTGAGAGTATATTTGGGAATTTGGACATCTGGGTTGTCCTTACAGTTGCCTGATCTATAATTTGTCATATTTCTCGGGATGATTGGACACTTTTGGTAGTGGGGCATAATTATTGAGGGCTTCAACATTCTAGCAGGATGTGGCACTTTCCATCTTGGAGGTTGAGCATTAGTACGACTCAGATTTGCTTGATTCAGTCTTCATTGTATATCCAGCCTTTTGAGGCTTATTTGTATTATCGGGAGCATTTTGTAGTAGCTCATATCTATTGCTTGTACGACCATCTGAGGTTTATGCCAGATCGACCATCTATTGTATTGATTTAATAACTCAATAAATTAGTAGTAGTTAGTGATTCCAAGAAAGAATTTGGCTTGGGATCATTACATATGCATTCTTATTTGAGTTTTATGTCCTGTGTAGAGGCTATGACTACACCTTTGAACCCTAAAAACTGAAAATATTTCCTTCCACCTTGAAAGGAGAAGCTTTGTGATGGTTTATGGGACTAGGAGGAGGAACCATAAATTCATGGGATGAAATGAAACAATCCTTCCTTACTAAATATCAAGATTACTGTAGAACCAGGGATTTAAAAGATGAAATATTTAAAATTACTGCAAAAGAAAATGAAGCATTAGAAGAATATATTAAAAGTTTTCAATATAACTTGCAGATATCACCTTACGGTACACTACCAGGTGAGGTAATTAAAGCCACTGTAATAAAAGGTATGAAGGATGAATGGGTAGAAACATTGAATTTTATGGGCAAATGTGATATTTATCAAAAAACTTATGATAACATTGTCCAATTGTGCATCAGGTGTTCACAAGGAAGTACACGAACTAGATCGGGAATACGAGCTCCCATCACCAGAAGTAGCAATATTACTAGTGGGAGTGTCACTCGAGCATAAGTTGGTAATCTTTTAGAAAATTTAAAAACACACATTTTGAGCACTCTGACTACACAATTGGATGTTCTACAGGTTAGACAAAAGTAGGCAGAAGTAGAAAAGTCATTGGCCATATTTTGTCCATGATGCAAAAGAAAACATGGTTTGAGTGACTGTCCCTTGGATGTGGTTCGAGCTTGGGCCATATGTGCCAAAGACCATGCGACAGAGAAATTTCCATCACTCCTAGGACTAAAAGTTGTTCTTAAATAAGGGGAAGAGGAAATAGAACTGGTATATCTGATGGCTTAGCATCACCAATGGCAATCTCGTCCCCCAGGTATGCTACAAGATCCCTCTTCTTTCTTTTCTGGGAAGTATAATCAACAGAATAATTCTGGAAATGCATGAGAGTGCCGACCATTCGCTAACCCCACCTAGAAGTCCTAACAATATCCTACTGCACCTTGGCCAAATCAACCAGTTTCTAATCCTACTTGGCCTAACTCTCAATACCCTACCCATTTTGAAAAAATTCAAACAATAACTCATATCCTTCACAGTGGACTAACACAGCTATCCAAGCCCCCAATTGGAATCAAAACTGGTAGCGCTCCATGACCAATTAACCCATGGGGATGGATCCTCAAGCTCATCCCACTTTACAAGGTCCATTTCAACTACCCCAGAATCATCAACCTTAAATGCGCCCTCAGTTACCAACTTTGTCGAGAATTTGGAGGATGAAACCAACTTTGTAGGGTGTAACAAACTTTGGCTGAGATCAGGGCATGTAATTTCTCCCAAGGAAAGCAACGTTCACCAAGAACAAGATAAAGAGAATAATATACAACCAACAATAAAACCATCGACTATGGTCATAATAGAAGAAATAGAGCAGGGGGAAAACACAATCGAACAACAAAATCTAGACATAGATGCAATTTCTTCTCCCCTGTTTCCAGAGAGGCTAATGATAGAAAAACCATTTTTATATCCTAGCTTTGATATCGTTGGGGAACTAAAGAATCTATGTGTTAAAATTCCACTCCTCCAGGCTTTACAGGACATCCCAATTTTTTCAAAAAAAATTAAAGAATTATGTGGGAAGAAGCCCAGAAGGAAAATTAAGAATCCATCAATGGTTCACATAGTAGGAACATTGTTTGATCTTATTCTAGGCAAGCAGGAGCCAATCAAGTACATAGACCCAGGGAATCTCATGGTAACAATTCAGATGCAAGGTTGTTTTTTTCCAGATACACTGGTGGATTTGGGGGAAACCATTAACATTCTGATCATCGAGACTTGTAATGTCTTGGGTATCACCTCCTTCAAACCTACTTCAATTATGTTAGAACTGGCTGATAGATCGGTGGTTAAACCAGTGGGCACATTATAAGACATAACAATATTGGTCGACTCTTGGGAATACCTAGTTGATTTCCTAGTTATCAACCCAAGAAGTAGACTCAATGGACACCCATTGATATTGGGATGACCATGGCTAGAAACAACATATGCATACATAGGATGTCTCACATGAAACATGACAATTGCTAGAGGAAATTCTACAAAGAAACTTACCCTATATCCTCTAGCTAAACCAGTCTACCTATTATACATCATCATTTCCAACCACCTAGATATCTAGAAGAAAACCTACGATCTCCTCTCACACTGGAAGTAGCTCTTGGGCTCAAAAACCAACTAGAATATGATGTGATCAATAGCCTCATTAACAACCTAGATGTTATAGGAAATCCAACATTTCAAATGCTAAAAGATGTTTTAGATAATGAAGCGCAAGGAGATCCTTTGGAATAACTGATGGAGAAACAGATTCCCACTACTGTTGTCCATAACAAAATTTTAGTTGAAATTACATCAGGGAGGTTTCTAAATATTAATGATAATATGAATGAGCAACAACAACAAAAAGTTGATTCAAATCCTTTCTAAATATTAGCATGATTTTGCTTGGGAGTATCCCGACATGAAGGGCATTGATCCCCAAATCTGCACACATCATATATATATTGAAAAAGATGCCCGACCCATCCAACATCCCGAATGAAG
Source organism: Picea abies (assembly GCA_900067695.1). Taxonomy (NCBI): domain Eukaryota; kingdom Viridiplantae; phylum Streptophyta; class Pinopsida; order Pinales; family Pinaceae; genus Picea; species Picea abies. Next base: position 7,702 of record CBVK0100589697.1, on the reverse strand, counting down.
ATTGAATCCGAACCTCAGGGACATTGTTAAAGAAGAATTATAGAAATTGTTGGATGTAGATTTCATATATCCTATTTCAGACATCTGATGGGTCTATCCACTAGTAATCGTCCGTAAGAAAAATGGGAAGTGGAGTATCTGTGTAGACTACAAAGAACTCAATAAAGCTACCCAGAAGGACCACTTTCCCCTACCTTTTATTGATCAGGTCCTTGATACTTTAGCAGGGGAACAATTTTTCTCCTTCCTAGATGGCTTTATGATGCAGGAGCATCGTCAACAAGTACACGTGGTAGAAAAACTCAGTTCCCAAGAGCCAATCCGGAGTCTTGAATGCTAGCCAGTACTACAAATATTTTGAAGTGATAGAAAAAAAAAGAGGAAAGATCACACGCGTGGAGACAAAATGAGCACGCGTGACTTGGGAGCTTAACCCTAGTCTCAATGTAACCGCAATTAGATAGCATTTAGTTTGTTTCTTTTGTATAAAGAGAGATTTTGTGCGCCCGAAAGAGGGGTTATGAGAATTATGAGAAAGTAGGAAGCTCAGAGCAGTAGTTGTTGCTTTGATTTTAGCTGTAACCATTTTCTTGATTTTGAATGAAGATAACAAAGAAAAATTGATCCAATGTATGGTGTGAATAGTGTTTGAAATTTCTATGTTGTTGTATTAATCTTTTCAAGAATGAATGAATCTTGCTACGAGTGTATGTAGCTTTGAAATTCTTTCATAAGAATTTAAATCATTTTTCTTCGTGAGCTGGTGCAAGGTGTGCACACAGTCCACAAGGAGTGCGTGTTACACATTATTTTGGTCACTCTAGTGATGTCTCTACAAGTTATATATCTAGGCTCTCATGAAGACCTTTTTCCTGAGAAAAGTGGTTGTTGTCTTCTTCTAAAAAGCATATTTTTAAGATGAGTTCACAGGTTGCCTGTGTTATAGGGTGAGAAAATCCTTCATTCTCGCAAGCAACTCTATACTTGGAGTGCGAACTGTTCGCAATCTGCTCTATAGGTAGGGTGCGAACCTATTTCAAAGCTTGGAAAAGAGAAGAGGTTACGAAGGTTCTAGAAGGGAATCTTCTAGAAAATGAGTTGGCATTCGCATGGTTGGCATCCTACTGACTTCTCAGATTTAGTGGGATCATCCTCATCCCTTTTACCATCTCTCCTTCTCCTATATAATGAAAGGTTTCTCAAGGAAGAGGTTAAGGAAGATTGAATAAAGAATTGATGAAGGAATAGATTCAGAATTGTGTAAGGAATTTTGTTTGAATTGTTGCTTGAGGCCTCCATTTTGTCCATCAAGCCACATCAGATCTTATTTGTGAAAGTGTAGAGAAAGTGTGTGTTGGAACAAAGGGCCACCGAAAGGAAGTGTGCGACATCAAGGAGATTTGGTTGTATCTTCTACTTTCATTTAATACAAATACAGTGGCATGTCCCTTTCCCATAAAATCATTCTTATTTTATTACATGACTCCTTGATCACATGTTTAAGTCTTCATTGAATATATTATTGTTGCTTTCACCTCGGTCGATTTGTGTCTTTACAGATCCGATATCTCAAGACTATCAAAGCGAAGTAGGGACAACAGAGCCATAAGGAAGCGATACCTAAAGGTATGTCATTTATTCCTTCCTTCGTGATAAATTTGATGATTACAACTTAGGGGAAGTCTCATGTCCTATCCTATTTTTTTCTAGATCTAGGTGGATCTAGGGAGATCTGTTAATGTCCGCATATACTGATTTATCCGATAACAAAATTGGCAACTCCACTGGGGATACAACCCATTTTGTGGTTTTTTCTTGGCCATTTTCTCTTGACCTACCTTTTTTCATTCCCAACCAATCTCTGAGTCATTAGGAGATCCTTATAGACTCTCTGGATTCAGAAGTTCACTCTAAAGTTTTGTCCTTTTTCCAAATTTTTCTTGATTACAAACCTTCTCGCACTGTACCTTTCTATGGCCTGCGAGAATCACTGAGGTTCACACCCTAGTGTTCAGTTCAGTGTGACCTTCTCACACCCTACCTATGTCTAGGCTGTGAGAATCCCTAATTCTCGCACTGTACCCCACTACCAGACTGCAAACTCACCTGTAAAATTTTTGGATTAGGTCTTTTTGTGTCTTCTGATGCCTAGATTTGTTTGTTTATCTGGGAAGAAATTCTTTTGTCAGTGATTGACTATTTCTTGACTTCAAATCTTGCGAATGATTAGTTTTAGGAGATCAAAAACTCTTCTTGATCATTTTTTCTCAATTTTTACCTCTTGACCTTTTCTTAACAAGGGTATAATCTCTGATTCTGAAATCCAAGTGCTTATTTGGTCGAGAGCCTTTGATTGGATTAAAAGTTGGGATTAATTGTCCTTTTCGATTGCTTTCTACTTGGAAATTTTTTTTCCATGTTCATTTGAAAAGACTTTTCTTGTCAGTTTGTTATTTTTATCTTCATTGAAAGATCTATTTGGGTGTTTGTTGAGTATTTCATTTTCATTGGTTGCTTACTTTTTCTTAGTTCCATCCCTATTTCTTGGTTTCTAATAAAAAAATTAAAGATTTTTTTTTAAGCAATCATTTATTCGAAAAATATTGGCATTCAAACATTGAAAGAGAACGAATAGTGAATTTGCATTGTTCATGATTGTTTGATATTACATTTCAAGAAAGATCGTACATCGTAGTTTGCATTGTTCTAGAAAACTCCTCTTTCCCTGCTGTAGATAGAATTCATCGAATGAAAATTTGTATCATTCATCTCTATTTATGCATTGTTGGGTCAGAGTCTTACACAAAATTGGTTTTATTTTCATCTCCTTTTTGCATAACAACAACCTTTAATAATATTACGCAACTTTAAAATTCAACTAACAACTTTTTCTAGGGCTCTTTTGTACCAACATTAGCTAGGATAGAGCTTTGGAATAGGCAGTGAGATACACTCTCCAAAGCGCAAAACACACAATAGTATCTTGTGATAGGGAGTGTCAAATTCCATTTGCAACATTTTGTTTTGGAAATCCCTTCTCGCACAAGGGTCAAACCTGAGGTCACATTGAGATTGACAGAGTTAATCACCTTGCTTTGTTAATCTCGGTGTAGAGATTGCACATATTACAGGGGTCGCTTGAAGGTATACCCACAATGATGAGTGTAAGCCTCTCAAGTTGATTTCGAGCTAGATACCCTGCCCTTGCGTGTGGATCAGACTATTGACTATTCCCCCATACATCATTGTTGATTGTGGTAACTTTAGTAGCCTGTCTTCTTAGTCTCTTACACAAGGTGACTGTGGAGGGGTAAGTCTTCATGGTACCTGGAATCGACATTGGCCAAACTCACTCGGGCTTCTTGGAGGGTATACCCATGATTATGTGTGGGAGCTTGCACCAGGGTGTAAGTCCATTAAATAGGTCATCGACGTAACTTTTCCACCCTAGCCCAGCCCCTTCTTGTCTTGACATTGCAACATTGGATTTCATCACCAACTAGTGATTTCGGAATAGGAAGGTCTTGTTTGCTTGTTTTGATTCCTAGATGTTACTAGTGCATGTTGTTTGTTTCCACAAGTTGGACATAGTAAGTTTTTATCTCGATCACCATTGACCCTCCACGCCACTCATGTAAAATGCAAGGATTACCCCTAGAAGATCTGGAAGGTTCTCAACCCTTGCCTACCAACTCGCCGGAGGGATCTCCTCAATAGAGTGAAGTCCAAGACGTTGCCACTCCACGAGTGGAAAGAACTAACTCTTTAGACCAATTCCAAATTATAGATTCTCTAGAGGGCTTGTGACTTCCTCCCGATTCTGTGAGATTTATTGTTTGAGTGAATTCATCCGGAAACATTGTTGTTGAGTCTTCTGGATTACCAACAGGACCTTTCACGGGCCCTGCAGGTTAGGATCCTTTTTGGACTACTAACATCTTTAGATGGGATTTGTTTAGCTCACAATCAAGTGTTGATATCACTGTCACCCCTGACCCACCCGAAACATCCGATCTAGACGTGATACCTTTTACTACTGCCTATTATTTCCCTAGTTCAGATTCTCAGCCAGTCGACCACATCCTAACTATCCCCCTTTAAATGACCCATTATACAATGGTCCCAGATACTACGAATATTCACACTGGGAATGTGGTGGCTAGCCAAGCCCCCATTGGCACGTCGCTTTCACCCAGACTCACCCTGACGCTTCCTCCCGGATATCGTGCGTTGAATGCTTCTATTCCTGTTTCTACACAAATTCCATTCGGGACTCCCGACGTTTCTACTCCTTCTGGGCACCATCTTGTTCCTAGTTTTATTCTGACACTTCCTTGACCCCATTCCAGAGGGTCTCTTCCACCCCTTATCGTAGGAACCGACCCTAGTAGCACCATCCAGTCTTTCACGCCTATTTACCAGATTCCTGTTGGCGAACATTTTCACCCTGGAGGTCAAATCACAATTGGGGCACAACCTCCGTTTGGAGGGAAACCCCCACCTACCCCACCCACTGGAAAAAACATCCCTGTAGACTTGGCCCAATATTGGAACTACCTTATCCAAAATAATTCTCAATCGACTGGGGAGAAACAACCCCAAACTAACTCTTTCATATCCCCTAGTACAGGCCAACCTTATCCAGGTCCGTCCAATTCCATTTGGGGTTTGAACGCTGGACCCAACGTCCTTGTTCAAGGGAACCTCCCTACCCAATACAACCCTATGAATTACATGCCTCCACACCAACAACCGAATCTGCCTGGATCGTCGCATTATATGCAAAATGCTTGCGATCCTACTGGTATACCTACAGGACTTCCTCCCCAAAGTCACCAGTACCCCCACATGAATAGACAATTACCTTTCTTAGCCACCTTGGATCTCCCCGATCTATCTAGAATTTTAAATGATCCTATCCGTCACTCTCCTCAATGGTCCACCATACCGGCCAAACTACCTTTCAACATTCCTAAGTTCGATGGTAAAACAGGAGAGGACCTGAACAATCATGTCCTGACTTTCCACCTTTGGTGTTCATCCAACTCTTTGATGGATGACCTATTCAATTATGTATTTTTCAGCAAACTCTCACAGGTTCCACCGCGAAGTGGTACATAGAGTTACCACAAGGTTTCTTCACTGATTTCAACACACTTTCCATGGCTTTTATCACCCACTACCAGTTACCATTTCGATATGAAACTGGAACCGAAATTTTGAGTTCCTTCAAACAAACCAAAGCCACTCATATCTATGATCACATCCATGAATGGCGACGATGACAACGTCTCATCAAACTCGAACTTCCTGATCAGTTACTGGCAAAGTGGTTCATGAAATCATTCATGAATGACATCACTCATGACATCACCATGGGTGGAGTTATCATAGAAGAACAGGCAATCAGTCGTGCTCAATACCTTGACCGCATTTACTCACAAACAGGTACTCTTTACGATTTGCTCCCTGATGCACCTCGTCCTTCTACTACTGCCACTTCAACTACTCCTGCTGCTTCTCATGTGGCTGATGGTGTCATTGTCACTTTCCATGCCCAACTCCACTCTGCACAAGCCTCTTCCACCAACCCCAAGTATGTTGCTTCTAATGTTCAACATTCTCCGTCTCCTACTCCTCCCACCGACAAAACTTTTGAGGTGAATTATGTTCAATCTACCCCCGCCGGAAAGAATAAATCCAAAAAAGGGAAGGGTAAGAATAAGGAGGATAAACATAATCCATAATCTAAGAAGACCAAACCACAACCTATTGACGATAAGGATAAGCGCAAACCCCAATACCCTTGTCTTATCTATGGTGATGATCACTACACTAAGGATTGTCCGAGATGCACTGAGGTTACTAAGTTCCTTCAAGGAACCCCGAAACCACCTACCCTAGCCGTGTTTTCACAACCCTTTCCTTCTCAACATCAGGACCAATTGGTAATTCACAACCAATTTTCCCCCTCCAATACATCTTATGTCCTAATGTGTATAGGTGATTCAAAGAAGAATGACATCACACTTACTACTCGAGCCAAAGATTATTCTCCCTCCAAAGAGAAGGTCGATGAAATACCTCCTTCGTTGGTCCAACCATCTCTCTCAGCTCCACCTACCAACGGTACTCTTCATCTCGAGCGACCGAGCCCATATACAGTTCTTCGCCTGCCTCGAAAGGGTGTTGTTCAAAAGTCTACATTCAATCCTCATGCGCGTGCTACCTAGAACTACAACATTGTAGAAGATTTGGCCCAAGCACCGTCAACAATGTTAGCTCTCGAAGTCCTTCAGAGTTGTCCTACACAATGGAAGGCACTGTTGAAAGACATTGGTGGAATCGACCCTACAGATACCAATTTAATAATTTTTGACTTGGAAGATCATATTACAAGGTTGCCCCCTCAACTCACTTTCCAAATACAAGTTATTTTATCCGAAAAGAACATTTGTTGAAAAGTCATTGATGAGGGTGCCTCGACGTGTGTCATGTCTATTACCTGCTGGAAAGCCATCGGCTCTCTTCCCTTAATTGAATCACACAACACGCTCAAATCCTTTAATGGATCCAGATTTAAGCCTTACGGTGTCCTCCCTTCATTGCCTATTACGTTAGAAGGCAAAACGGTCAACGTTGAAGTTGAAGTCTTTGATGCTCCTCTTGATTACAAACTTTTACTTGGCCGTAGTTGGATTGATTCCATGCGCGTAGTTGTGTCCACTCTTTTCCACATTGTACATTTCCCACATCAAGGAAAAGTCATTACGATGGACCAATTGGCCTTCTTCAACTCTGATACACATACCAACAACGTCCCTTTCATTGAAAACACCCCCCTGGCTATGAGAATGTTGGTGTGGGTCTTCTTAAAGGTTCCTCTTTGATGGGTACTTTCCCCATTTCACCACCTAATGTTCCACATCCGTTTGTTGCCTCGATCAACATGATATCCACCTCTGTTCACGAAACCCATGCATCTTATGAGTCGTGGATAGTACCCAAACTCGGTGATCATCTTTGTTATGGTGACCAAATGCCTTTGAGTCTGATCAAGTCCGCTTATCAAGCCATTCAATCGGCAACTCCTTCTACCCCCTCTCTTAGTGATTTATCTCTAGATCCATTCCACGTCATTTTTCCTACCGACAAGATGATTATGTCTGCTATGTCCATTGAAGATACTCCTTGGGATGATGGACATCATCGTTCCATTCTCTTCCTACAACAACACACCATTGAGGGTTGCCAATGGATCTCGACTCCATCGACCGTTGTGGTCATTTCTACCATTCCCGAGTCTACACATGATCTGTTCTATGAAGGGAACTTAAGTAATATCTCACCCACCGCCCCCTCAACATATCCATTAAACCTGGAGTTGTTGAAAATGTGCACATCAGAGCTTCATGTTCCAATGATGAAATTGTCACCTATAAATCTCTTTTTCAAGAATTTCGTGACATCTTCACCTGGAGCTATGAAGAAATGTCGGGTATTGACCCTGACATTGTTGTTCACGAGATTAAGACATACCCGGGTGCTAAACCCATCCAGCAATTCCTTCATCCGGTCCACCCATGTAAATCAACTGCTATCAAGCTTGAGGTTGAGAAACTTCTTAAAGCTAGCTTTATTTATCCTGTGGCTCTAACTGATTGGGTTTCCAATATTGTTCCAGTTAAGTGAGATCGGAAGA
>CBVK0100589696.1:0-15181 GCA_900067695.1 Picea abies | reverse complement strand
ACACACACACACACACACACACACACACACACACACACACACACACACAGATATATATATATATATTATGCCAACCAAATCTGATATATGACTTTTCACAGGAAGTTTGCATGCATTACATTAAGTGAACTTCCATCAAACTCATTACTAATCCAAATATACAAATAATGGGAGTGAAAACATTGACATCCTTTATTATGAATAGAGACTGGAAATACAATAATAGAAGAAGTATAATGGGTGTTATAGTAGATTCAACAACACTACAAAACTCAACAAAACCTGGAATGGTGTCGAGAGATGATGTCAAATGATCCAAAGCTCTCCTATCCCTACTACGATCTTCTCCAACACTGCAAATGGCCCTCCAATCCAATGTAACCCTCACCGATATGACCTAAATGGTCTTCTACAAACATAAATCCCTCTTACATAGATCCTCACAAGAAAAGGTTGGGAATCATGTGGGACCTCGTGGGACTACTAGTGTTCAACCATCGAGGACGTCATCAAAAATCCTCTTGTAGCAATTTAAGTCTGCAATGATTCTTGCAGGACAAACCTGGGAAATTAGTGGGGCCTCATGGGACCCTCATCCTCAACCAACGAGCACCTCATTTATAGGCCTTCCAAAACCATCATATTACCTACAAAATATGAATACAACCTCCTGAAATGTTCAAAAATTATCATGTGCAAGCCGATATTCATGAAACTGAAACCAAACCCCAAATTGAATCTCCAATGGAAATCCTGGATGGATTCCCCTCTTGTCTAGCTAAGGTGGATATTGCACCACTAAAACCAAACCAATAATGGAAGGGTTTACTAAACCCTAATGAAACAATGGCTCCAAGAGAACCTCAAAAATGAGAGACCAAATCATAATACCCAAAGTGTGGCTCTACCCCTCCTTTAATCCTTTCTCCATGCCTTCTAGAAATTTCCCCATTTTGATTGAATCAAATGTGTCCCATATCTCCCCTTTACTTTTACTTTAATATTAAAAGTCACTTTCATAATGGTTAAGTAACTTATTAATCTAAATTTACATTATTTCCTCAGTGTTACTTGAAATATATAACATATCCTAACTAACTGATATCAAATGACCTCCTTTTTACTCCCTTTTCTCCCTCGACAATCCACGAAAGTCCCTTCTACTACAAAATAGGGGAACCCAAAAATGGGGACATGACATCGTGGACAGGTTTTGTGCACTAGAAATGGATCTAGATTATCCCACATGGTCAAGGATAAAAAAAAGGTTCCTTAATTCCTATTTGAACTTTATTGAGCTCAAGGGACATGAAAAAACCCTAGACACAACAAAATGACATCTCACTAGGGGTTTATTTAACTTAAGAGTTAAATAAGGGTGCCATTAAGATGTTTCATGCATAGTGTATGGGTCTCGAGGTATTGACCATAGTTGTGGTAAGGAAACAACATCCTCATGCCATTTTCATTGGTTGAGGGATGGAAAAAATAGTCGCATTCCCTTATCATTAGTTAGGGGATAGAAAAAACATCCTCATGCCATAAACATTGCTTCTTTAGATCAAGTCCAATGAACAAGTTCTCAAACCACCATGTAGGAGCATGGATGTTTTTCTATTCCTTGACCATTTTCAAAGACTAAAAAACTTGTGTCGTAGATCTTGTTGAAGCTTCTCGAGATGAGGATCCTTGAAAAAGTACTTCAACAATTGTTAAGTCATAAACAATGTTCAGGGGGACACAATGGCCTTAATACCTATTGAACATTCTCAAGATCAAACACTGTGAAAAAATCCTATAAACCATTACATAATCCCTCTCCAGGGAGTCCTTGATATCTGAGTTGAATATGGGCATCGTTATCAAATCGTGAGCATCATGGATGGGTGTCGAGTCCATGATCATAGTCACAAGAAGAAAACAAGATCCTATAGACATAAACCTTTCTTATCAATATCAAGTTTCATGGAAGATTCTGCAACCTCAACATTTGACCTCTCCTGGTTAACAATCACCTCCAAATGTCATCACGAGTTATAAATGTCATCACAAGTTCAGTTGTGCACTATGAATGTTTTTAGAGGTCTATCCAAAGTCATGAGAGGAGAATAATGGGTCATGTGCCATAAATGACACTTGTGGGGATCAATATCTATGAATAACACATACTAATCATAAATAGTATGTGTCTATAGTGCTAAGTGTGTCCTCAAATTACTACAAAGGAAACTTGTATGGTATCTATGGCCTAATAGAGGTAATATAGGTGCCATGATTAAACCAAAATACATTCCCTAAATGAGAATCTGTAATTTGTAAATGACGGATTTATATCCCACTCACTTCACCAACATAGATCCTTTGTGGAAGTCTCTTCCGAGATCTATTTTTGAGCTTTTAGAAAGTGACCTATATTCAAAAAGGATACTAGGCCTTTATTCCTCCATTTCCCTATACAAATACATGTGTTATTCTAATGAATGCAAAGCCTATTCTTTTTCCAACCTCTGCTCTAGATGATAGGATGGATCCTTCTCTATGTAATATACACACAGGAAACTATATGGAAATTAAATTGAAAGTCTATTTTCTCGAATATCCAACCAATTCCACCTTTTAACTCTGTTGGAAATTTGAAATTTGGGTCTTTTTGGAACAATCCAAGTCTAAGTGTAACTTCTCCACTCACTATTCTTATGAAGGCACGTGAGGTGGGTTTTGTTTGTAGTGTCAAGGTCAAATACCACTCAGATATGTTGTATGGAGTACTTCAAATGTTGAGCTCTTTCTATTACCTCATTTTTTCCATGCTCTGCCTTCATCAATATTCTCTTTCCTAGTAACGTCCCAACATCAACCAAACATAGCATGTTTCCTTCATTTTAGTAATAACCCCAACATAGATATATACATCTAAATGAAGTCCAACAATTTTCTAAAACTTATTTTTCCATCGAGGTAATATAATGAATGTTAATGCTACTCTAAACATACATTTCAGTGACCTAATATTTACACAATGTTTTACCAATGCTTAGATTCCAACATTAATAAAATATAGAAATTTATTGTTGAATGTCAACGTCATCCAAATTTGTTAAATGAATTTGTATATTTAGATGGGAGTAAAAAGTATACATTGATCCACTTAACTATATTTTACACCCATCATTGATCTGTGCATTCAAAGAAAAACTAGCAATCTAATGCCAAGAATAAGTAGTGAGCAGTCCATGTTGTATCCTGCAACTTAATTCCCAACAATTTTATAAAACCTAAAAAAATGTTTCCCTCACATATAATACAACACTTACTGATAAATCAACCTAGGGAACAAGAGGCGGCTCCCCAATTCCTATACAACCCATACACCCATCTAGGTAAGATAAAATTCCCAGCTAAGTAATTAAATCAAACGTCAAGGGAAAGTTGACTCGAGCTTCTGTAAAATTGACCTAGATATGAGATGAGTCACCAAAGAAAGGGAAATCATCCCACGGGAATGCTAATTTGGCCCAAGTAATGATAACACTACTAAGGGAAATCTCAATGTGTCTCAAGCAATGATAAAATGACTTGGGGAAAGAGATAATGGCACTGCAGAAAGAGAGAAACACCCAACCAGTTTCCCAATGGTCTTAGAATGAAATGATTGCTAAATTCAAGGGACTGAAACTAGAAATTGACCAGATATTCAATAAAATCTTTATTATATTATCCTTTTATACATTTTAGACCATAAATGGATGGTTTGAAACAAATAACTATTGGGTTTCAATGTTGTGGGGAATTCCAGCAAGATGACAGAAAGAATGAGAGAAACTATTAAGTGTGTGAGACACTATCCCAATATACATAGTTGCAAGGAAATCCAATTAAGAACAAATACTTGACAACTCATCCCTCTCATTTACACTCTCACTATTCACTAGAAGCCATTAAACCCAAAACTAAAACATGAATACATAGATAATATTCAAATAAAAATATCAAAGTAATTCAAGACATAATGGACACCATATTTACCCTAGAAAACCAACTTCGAATGGGGGCTCAATTCTTCAATCTAGAAATATCTGGTTACATTTATTTCATGGCTCTTTATGCCTCCTCTCTTGGCCAAAAGACCCATTGAGAGTGAAATTCATAAGGAAAATAGGGATAGTTCAGGGGAAGGGGAAGGACAATAACCATGACACTTCACTTCCCATTACCTGGCCTTCTCTCTTATTTAGTTTTCTTATTTAATTTAATTATCTATTTTCATCTCTCCTTTTTCTTGTTTGTCTCATTCATCTTTACATTTACATTGTATTACAACATTTTCTAGCCTTCATAAATTACCAAATTATCTCTTACGGGTGTTGATTCTTACACCCATTCATTAGTTTGGATCACACCTCCCCATTAACAAGATTTTTGGTCTCCAAATTATTTAAGGAAACCATTCTAGATCAATGTATCTTATGTCTACTTCTCTAGAACATGGATATGACTCTGGCTCTAGCTCTGACTACTACCTAAAGTCCCTAGCTATGGTTCTAGATCTAGTTCCTAGATTGCTTGTTCATGCAATGAAAAAGTATACTCACTGACTCTCAACTCTAATAAATATCTAGATTTAAAATCTCCACTCAACATCTATTCCCATCTCCCTATTATACTTAGAGATGGTTCATCTTGGTATTCAATGAATCCAGGTTGAATGTTGGTCTATGTTCATTGTGACTCAAGCAGTCTATGACATCATGTAACACTCCCACAAGAGGAAGTGTGGCCTACCTTATCTTTCTAGGATCAATTTATTTCCAACATGGAAAAAACCCTTTGGTTCCCTCACATTCTTGCAAGCATTTCATGGATTTCTCAAGAACTCCCCCAAAGGTCATTGACCCCCATGCAACAATATTCAACACATCTTTAAGAAGGAAAAATTATTTTAGAATATTGTAGGTAGAAATTGGAATGGTGTGTCCTTGGTTGTTGGCATCAACCCACTATCCTCTTCGATGGTGATGCAAACCTATGTTGCTAGTATATATCCTTGGACAACTTCTTCTCATTGAGTTAGATATGCATACATCTCTTCATCTTATGTACTCTTCACACTCCACACCCTTCTATTAGTTGTGAAGTTTTTTGGGTGAAGCTCTAGATGAAATCACCAACACTTTTCTTACAAATGTCCTCTCAACTTACAGTGGTAAAAACATTGTTTACTACTACTACATGGACTGTCTGAAATACTTCTCATCTCCATGTGCCTCTTAGTTCACTCTGGGATTGGAGTATTCTTCCTATCATTCCTCCTCTAGAACCATTTAAGCTTGTGGCATATGGATTTATTCTCCAACAAGATGCCTCAAGATTTCCTTTATTCCCACAAAATGAATAATAATTTGAGTAACAACATCTCAAAAAAATATGTCATCTCTTCTTGCAGCAGTGACAAATAAGGGATGTCTTGTTTGATGAATACCTCTAGTTATTTTTATTCTTCTTTCTTTAGCTGATTTGATTTCTTCATCTTATAAGTGATGGTGCAAGTTGAGTCTTCAATATTTTCTCATCACTTCCCTTCTTCAATCCACCATAATAAGGATGAGGTGGTAATGGGACACCACCTTCACTTTCTATTACTCTCTCTTTTGATGAGTAGGCCAACTCTGGCATGTATTTCACCTTCAAAAAAGTGGTCTTCATGGTTACAATTTTTGCACCTCTACCATTGAATTCTAGGATTTCATGCTAGACCCATGGTGTAGCTACTATGGGGAGTAATACGACTTATCTTCTCCTGCCTAGATTGTGTCCATAATAGCCCATATGCCTTAATAACATTGAACCAATGCCTCTGGTTTGATTTTCAAAATCACCAAAATAATCTTGAGAGAAATCCAAGGAAGGTGAGCTTACCAAAGTGGTCTTGGTCATGGTGTTGGTTGAGGTAGTCAAAATGGATAGTGGCCTTGCTTCTTGGTGCTCTTGGATAATTGCTTGGAGATTTTCCAATGCCTTCTCCTTCTCTGCCAAATATTGTTGTAGTTGTGCCATCATCTAAGTGAGCCTATCTTCTTTCCAATTATCCAACTAACTCTCCCAAGTGTACAAGTTGCATTATGTGCTTGTCCCAATATGCCATGACCATAGAAAGGGATTCTTGGCACTCTTAAAACTTCTTCTTTACCAATGGAAGAATTTTGGTAGAGGTCTCAAGGTGCTTCTCGATATCTTACATCCTCTTATTTAACATATGAACTTGCTCCTTCAAGTGTTCATTCTCTTTGCAAAGACAAGCAGTGTTGGTCCTTAAGTCTTCCAAATTTTATTTTCTTGATTTCTTGATGTTGAGGTCTACAATGTTCTCTTCAAATTTCTAGCAGTTGTGTCATGTTCAAGGATACAACTACTCTGATACCTTATGATATGTAAATTAAAGACTTATATCCTACTCACTTCACCGACATGGATCCCTTACAGAATTATCTTCTGAGCTATTTTTTCAGGCTTGTGCAAAGTGCTATATCTTTATAAAGGTGACTAGGCCTTTGTTCATCTCTTTCCCTATACAATGGATTTGTGTTCTTATAATGGTTGCAAGGCTCATTCTCTATTGAACCTATGCTCCAGATGATTGGTTGGATCTTCTCTGTGTAACCTACACATAGTAAACCAAATGGAAATGAAATTGAAAGTATTTGTTCTTGGATAGCCAACCAATGTTGGCTCTCTAGCTCTGTTGGAAGTTTGATATATGGGTCTTTTGTGCACAATTCTAGTCTAAGTGCAATTTCTCTACTCACTATTCTCCTAAAGGCATCTGAGGTTGGTTATTTTTGTAGTTTCAAGGTCAAATACTAATCAACAAAGGTGTATGGAAGGCTTCAAGGCTTTGGCTCTTTTTGTTACCCCATGTTTGCCACACTCTATCTTCACTAAGATATTATTTCCCAGTAGTGTCCCAACATCAACCAAACATAACATGTTTCCTTCATATCAACAATAACCCCAACATAGATATATGCATCCAAATGAAGTCCCACAATTTTCCAAAAATTATTGGTTCATCCATTGATCAAGCCAATGAACATTGATGTTTCTCTTTACATCCATTTCAGTAAACTAAGATTACACATAGTTTTATCAATGCTTAGAATCCAACATTAATAAAATAAAATAAAATTCTTTCTCAATGTCAACATCACTCAACTTCTTTACATATTGAATTTATATATTTAGATTAGGTTAATAATTATACAGTCCTCCACTTAACTATATTCTATACCCCATTGAGATATGCATTCAAGAAAAAACTAGCAATCTAATAACACAAATAAGGAGTGAGCAATCCATGTGGTATCCTGCAACTTAATTCCCAACATTTTTAAAAACTCTAAAAATGTTTTTTTCCTCACATATAAGACAACACTTAGTGATAAATTGACCCACAGAGCAAGGGGTGGCTCCATAATTCATGTACGACCCATATGGCTATATGGGTGAGATAAAATTCCTAGCTAAGTAATCAAGTCAAACAACAAGGGAAATTTAACTCAAGCTTGGGTACAATCAACCCAACTATGAGATGAATCACCCATGTGAAAAAACTAATCTTAGGGGAATGTTATTTTTCCCGAGACAATGAGAAAATCGTTGAGAGGAATGTTAATTCATCCTAGGAAACAAGAAAACAACTTATGGGAATGTTAGTTCAGCCCAGGTAATGAGACACTATTAAATTTGAATGTTTTTGCAACAAAGTAGAGATGAATTTCCGTTGGCATAGAGTCGTTTTTGCGACCAAGATGATTTTTTTTTTCGTCGGAATTCATTCGTCGGTCTAGCGGCCACACATGGATCTTCGTCGGTCTAGCGATCGGGAAAATAATCCTATTCACAATAGGGAAAAGTTCGTCTAGCGACGAATGTTAGTCGGTCAAATGACTAATATTAGTCACAAGAGTGACCAAGAAAACCCTAGAAAAATTAGTCAATAAACCACTATGAGTCACTAGAATGATGAATATTAGTTGCTAGAGCGACCAAACCATCAGTTAAAAAGGTCAAACGAAGGAGGATCAGTTAGTCGCTAGAACGACCAAGTGACCTAGTTTGCGAACAAATGGAAATACAAGTGACTAACACGTTGGTCGCTCTAGCGACTAACACGTTGGTATCTCTAGAGATTAACACATTTATGTTTGTGACCAATTGGCAATACTAGAGATGAACATGTTAGTTCCTAAAGCGACCAATATTTTTTTAAATTATGCCATTCACACAGTATCTTAACTAAATTTGATAACAGGTATTTAAGTGTGTCCAATCATAAAGGTCATGTAATTGTAGGATATTAACTAAACCTTGATTTCAAAATGGGGTGGATGATATGGCGGAACCATGTGAATGGAGAAATTTATCAAACAACGCAATAAATCAAACAAATTGACAATATTGGAGTTGCTAGAGTGAATACCATGTTTGAGTAACTCAATGTGTAGGTCTTCCTCATATGTAACTCTATTGTTATTGATCATGTGAACAACTCTATTGATGTCTCCAAAAGAAAATATATGACATGAGGTAGGGCTATGGGAAATTTGGATTGAGGATTGTATAGGAACATGATAAAGGGATGGAGAGGAAGGGCTATGGGAAATTTGGATTGATGATTGTATAGGAACATGATAAAGGGATGAAGCAAGGGATAAAATGAATTACTGATATATATCTTGTGGGAGGGAAACCTATCTAGGTAAAAGGGTGCACCAGAAGACTCTATGTCAATTGTAGAGGGCTTCAAGAAGCTCATGTCTCCTAATGGAAACGAAACCATATTTTTTTATGATAGAGGAGATGCTAGCAATATTTATAAAGGTGAGGAATAGAGAAAGGGACATGCTAAAGAGACCGTTCTTAGTTGTTACAAATGAATTGGTGACCAAGTAAGAGTAGAAGGGGCCAGACCAAGAAAAAGGAAAAGAAGAAATCAACAACCTTGTTGATAAAAAGACACTTGTGAAACATGAAGAGAGTAGCTATGTTATTAAGCATAATCCAAAGAGGATAAGGAGATATGGTTCCGATCTCACCAAAGTAACAAACATGCTAGTTTATATTTACCTATCTATATATCTATATAGTAGAATATGATATAAAAGTGGAATTGCATTTTCTAATTTTTTTTTATGGATTGTTATTATAATTCTTTTTTATGTGATAGGTGTCAATTGATGTTATGCATTGCAGCTTGTTTAAAATTCTTAAGAAGATAAATGGATTTGTAACTCATGTTTATGGAAACTAGTGAGTAAGTATGTTGTGGGTGTTTTTGAAATTGGAAAATGGGGAATGATTGTTCACAATAGATTGAGTACATCTATATTATTTTTTAGGGATGTTGGGTTGGGAATGATAATAATATATACATAAATATATAAACAAAAATATAAAAAATTACAACGAAAATAACTACAAATTGCACTTACATAATCAATAGTGACAAGTTTAAGAAGGTTACACT
Organism: Picea abies; assembly: GCA_900067695.1. Lineage (NCBI taxonomy): Eukaryota > Viridiplantae > Streptophyta > Pinopsida > Pinales > Pinaceae > Picea > Picea abies. The sequence continues at coordinate 5,658 of CBVK0100589696.1, read as the reverse complement.
TTGAGGTTAGAATCAAATCAAAGTTGATATTTGCAAATGTATAAGTCAAAACACTAATTGAAAATTGCATTTTAAGACTGTGAGAAACCGCGACAATCTTATCTACATGATTTGCATTTAATATCTTGGTTATGGTTCATCAATAACACATATCCCTATACACATGTTAAATTCCTCCCATCAAATCATTCAAAGCAAATGTCGATTGCTATGTCCATTAATACAGATTTACACTAGTTCAAATATCTACTTCATTTCCACCTATAAAATATAAATAAGAAGTTTATTGCCAACATTTAGCATGTAGCATTAGGTCCTTTCAATACATTGTTACATTGTAAAATTTTCTATAGGGATTAAAAAATAACTTGACAACAATAGGTTCAATCGACATGCATTGTAAATACCTTCATTGTAGTTATATTAATCATCCAATTAAGTTAATGAGGGTGGTTACAAACATGAAGACTGCCAAAATTTATGCTATATAATGGTATATGGGTGCTACCCCCACTTCAAGCAATCATAAACAAGTGGAAATGCATGAGTTTAGGAAAGTGAGAGAGGCTTTCCATGACTTCAACTTCTTCTATGTGATCAACCATGGAATCAACCTAACACTTATTCAAACAGACTTGGGATTATGGATATGGTGCAGAATGTAGTGAATCAAATAAACTTGGGATTATGGATATGGTGCAGAATGCAATGAATCAAACAATAGAAACTCGGGGTATGTTGCTCAAAAACACACAAAATATCCCATGGATTGCTCAGTTACACACAAAATTTCTTGGCTCTCGCACACAAATTCCAATCGGAAGTTCAATCATATTCAGAAACTCCGGTTGTATGTGGTCTCCTCAAATGGAATTGGTTTATTTCACTTCAGTTTTGGTAGGAAGAAGTTAAAAACATCAAAGAAGATTTCAAATTGTTGTTGTCATCTCGGACGGTGTATTTTGCAGCCTTTAAGATCTTGAATTTTGAACAGTACCATCAAATTTAGTACCTGGGTGTTGTATCATCGTGTTAAAAGATGAAGAAAATGTGGACAATTGTTGCACATTAAAAGTGTTTTCCAGTAAGAAACTTGTTGTAATAGGATGCTGGAAGGGAAGGACAAATTTTTATGGTTTCACAAATATTATGTCACACGCTCAAATCCAATTTGTCAAGAGGCATGGTTGGTTCATTACAAGGCTTCATTGAGGAGTAACATCATCCAAGAGTGCCAAATCATAGTTTAACAACAATTATCATAATGTCAAACAATGCCCAAGTGCTAGTCTAAAGGAGTGAAACAAATAATGCCAAGGGAGACAACTCATACAATTTGAATTTTAAAACCAGTAAAATTAGCAACCCACCGAGGGAATTCACGAATTCTTGGGCAATTGTAATTTTTAAATCAATTAAAGGATCTCGATTAAATGGAGAACACCAAATTTGTTCTTGAAGTCATTTTCAAGCGTAGATGTTGATGAGATTACCAATTTTGTTTTGGGATTAGACATTGACTGAAAAGGTAGATTGTATAGAAGGGCCTTCTATTAAGGAAATCCCTATTGTGACAGGGATTCAATGTTTTATAAATATGGCTATGGAGTGACTGATACTGATGGTATGAACCCTCTATCAGTTCATCATCTAACAGGCCGATCTGTGCCACCAATTTTGAAGGAAACAACTACAATTAGAAATGAAGACAATTACTTTTGGGTGAAAAACATAAATAATGGCTCTAATGCCTTCATCAATATGATAAATGCTTAATCATATGTATTGATGCTTTATTACTTGAATTTTCCACGAATGAGAAACGAGTGTGAATCATCGACCTATAATATCACTATGGATATCGACAATGTTGGCCAAATGTAGTAGCAAGGAAAGTGTTAAGAAATAGGCAATAGATTTCACAAAGTGTGGGTTATTGTAGAAGTGAAAATCAACTGTGGAGTTCACAAAAAATCACGGGAGGAACATTGAACATATGAGAGCCTATAGATATGGATTTAATACAAAGTAATCCTAACATGTAGCATATATTCCAACAAACAATATGGATGACATTATTTGACATATGCATTGGATACATCAATGCAATTACTATAGAGTTTGCTCAACAGTTGCAAAAAATGCCATCATAATTCAAGGTTTTTAGGTTGGCACAAAATTTTAAGATATTGGAACATTAGAGACATTGGAGGATCATTGGCATTCCATATTACTTAATGAAGTCGCTCCAAAGGATGGATATAGAAGTCCAATCGAGAGCATAAGCAGTTGTATCACACCATGGGTTGATTAAGCTATTTGTTTTCGATGAATTATGAAGAATACAACCATATGTCGCATGGGACACGTTCATTATCCATCCTGAAGAAAATGTAGCATCAAAACCATGTATTGAAGACTCATCACATGATTTAGAACATGTGCCAACACTAGTAGGTGAAGAATCCATGGATGCTACAGAGCCTATATCAACTATTGCATAAGAAGTAGCAGAGTGTGAAGAAGGAGTAGGAGGATATATCCTCAATAGATTAGGAACTATAATCAAATATTTCTAGGGCTGCAATGGAAAATACCTTAGCCCAAGCAAGATCCTGCTACCCTGTTAGGGGTTCCAATTGTTAAAGGAAAAGAAGAAATCAACAACCTTGTTGATGAGAAGATGATGCAGGAGCATCGCCAAAACATCAAGCGAGCTAGCACGGAAGTGGAAGACAGCTGGAAGGCGTCCAACACAAGTTTTGAAAACACCTTGGAAGTTGTTGCACAAATCTTAAATGAGCGTTAAGTTGAAGCGCACTTGTAATTATAATGGGCCTTGAGCGGATAGCTCTCGTCCTTTAGTAGATAGACGACATTTAAAATAGTTAATGCAGGTAGATAGGAATTTAATTCTAGATTTGATAGCTTTAGAGCGCAAGAGGGAAACGGGATATAGACACCCTCATTTTGCATTGGTAAGACAGAGAATCCAGAAAAAGCAAGAGCATGCAGAGAGCTGTGTGAAGGACACCCATGTACAGATACTTGAATTAATAGAAGAGATTGATTCAAATTCATGATTTAGTGTTGTTCTCTGTGTATTTGATGTTGATGTGCTCATGAATGTTTGCTTCCTGTCATACATTTTCTTTTATATGCTGTGTATGTGATTTCATGTATGAATTGAAGTCTGAGAGGGAGGTGGAATGAGTTTCAATTGTTTCTCTATTTGAGCCAGAGATTCCTGCAAGGAGTGCAGTCGAATTGTCTGCAGGGAGTGCGTTGACAGAGGGTTCAGATAGAGATAACTTTTGTTCTTATTCATCCCAAAGGTGCAGTTGGGCACAAGAGCCGTGCAAGGAGTGCACAGGCTGGGTAAAAGTCTCAGGGTTACGAACCTGAGTAAGGAGCTGAAGGACTGCTGCTGCAGGGGTGCGCAGAGTCGAGGAGCTTCAACACTTAGACGTGGTTGAAGATTTGCTGCAAAGAAGTGCGTGCAAGAGGGTTTTCTTTTTGAAGAATTAAAGTTGTGGGAAAATCTCAGGGAGGATAGGCCTCTAAGTTGCTGAAGAACAACGCAGACAAGTTGTGACTTGAAGTTGCAAGGGTGTCGCAAGTTTGCACGCAGGTGAATAAGTCTTCGTGGAGGAAGGAACAGACGATCGGTATTCTCCGGGAAGAATTCACGCTACTCTGAGGGCCGTTAGATCTTGGAGAGGTGCAGGGAAGATACGACGACGTATTTCCAAAAGGGTTCCAAGCTTAGGAGGGGCGGAGCCGTTGATCAGATCCACGAGGGTCGTTGGATTCACACGCCTATCGTGAATCAGGGTTTCGTGAGTCGAAGATCCAAATTTTGGCAACAGGAATCGCGATATCACGATACGCGATATCCCGACAGTCAAAGGGTAGTGTGCGTGGGCCACAGTGAAATTGGCAAGTGGAGGACAGGTGGTACATTGTATCGGAGTTTGGGGAAAGTAAAGTCCCGAATCCATTGACATCAGGATTCACAATCCCACGAAGTCTGAAATACCAATAGAAGCGACGGGAAGTGGAATAGTCAACCCGCATGTGCATCGGAGTATCGACACATCGGGGTTCGGGGTTTGGAAATTCCATTTGTTGACGTCGCGAGTGGTGAAATCCTGATAGGAGGAACCCCGATAGTAAGGTAAAAGGTCAGCATTGACTCACGTCAGATTTCGGGGAATCGTGAGGCACAAACTCACACGATCATAGGATTCGTGAAATCGCGAAGTCCGATTTCCTGATCATTAAGAGAGATCTTTTGAAGAATTGTTGTGGGTGAGGAAAATTCCTGATAGGGAATTAGAATATCTTTTAGTTGTTCGGGCCGAGTACAGAGGAGGTCCTGCGAGCGGACGTGCCTGGGTGACGCGCCTGCGTTAGAAGACACTTGTGATACATGAAGAGAGTATCTATGTTATTGAGCATATTTCTAAGAGGATAAGGAGATATGGTTCGAATAGGCTGCAAAAGAGGATTCTAACACACATTGTGGCCACAAATTCAGTTAAAGTTTTGATGAGACAGTTGTTGATTGCTCAAGGTGAAGTAGCAATGTAAGAAATAAGAAGAATAAAAATGTGAGAACTTTGTTTTTGTCATTTGAGAATAGCCAACTAATCACTTTGCTTGAAGAGAAATTTTCTTTAACCTCAATAGATTTTAATGAAAATTTAGAAGTCCTCGGTAATGAAAATACCAAGATAAAAATTGACCTGGTAAAACAAATGCAAGAAACTACAAAAAAGGATTAGGAAATTGCAAGATTAACATATGTATGTGAGGAGATTATTGAACAAGCTTACAAAATGTTGGCACATAGACCACTTGCTAGGGTCTATGCTTTATACTTAAAAGATCAATGGTACAAATTTAACATTGAATGATACATATCTCTTATGAAGACGGATTTCCAAAACACTTGGAAATTTTGTGAATTGTATTTTGATATCACCCCTAAAAAAAGAAATCTCCTTTGCAAACCTTACCTACACAACTAGGCGTTGCAACAAATATTGAGGTCACCAAACCCCTATGTTGGGGGTGTGTAAATATGATCATTTAAGTATGGGTTCCATAATAAAACTATGAGGTTCACAACTACAAAATAACATGAGCCTAAAGAGATTATAGTAGAATTGGAGATAAGAGTAGAAGGGGCCAGACCAAGTAAGGTATGGAAAAATCATATTCACCTAACAGTAGATCCATATGCCTACCCAATTCTGGAGAGAAGACACTTGGAGGTTGCAAAAAACTCATCAACACCTCCATAAATGAGGTACTGAGGAATATAGATTCGAGGTGACAAACACTAACATAGAAGCTATGGTAAAGAGAGACACACTCACTACTAGGACACGACACAAGACAATTCTCCATAGAGTTGATTCATATATTGAAGGTCTCAGGTTGAACATATCCTAGTGGATAGGATTGAAGTTCAACTCCCCCTCCTACTATACCCCATTCCGTACTTCAGGTAGTCAGGAGAACCTGACATTGATATTCCAAAGGCAAGAAAAATCCAGTGACAAAAGATGTATTTCAAGACATTTAAACTATTTTTACATTAAAAACAACAATTTCATCAATTCAAAATTATAATTTCAACAAAAATAATCT